>JANAVB010023580.1:35000-81346 GCA_029216955.1 Iris pallida | reverse complement strand
TCGATACACAATCTGGAGGACCCATCATTCTTCCCAACAAGTACTACTGGTGCTGCCTATGGTGATATGCTAGCTTGGATGAACTTCTTCTCCTTTAGCTCCTCTATGTGCTGATATACCTTGGCCTGCTCTGAATCTGCCATTCTATAAACTCGATCTGATATCGGTTTAGTTCCAGGTACCAATTCTATGCTGAACTCAATATTCCTAACCGGTGGTAGACCTGGAAGTTTTTCGGGAAATACGTCTAGAAACTCTTCAACTACCTTCGGAACTTGAACTTCTTCCATTGCCGTTACTACTCCCTGCTCTTGTTGAGTTACCACTGATCTGACTAAGGTGAACCGTTTCATGCCTGGAATATCAAAAGATACACTCCCTCTACGATAATCTATTGTCGCATGACTGTCTTTCAGCCAGTCTATGCCTAAGATAACGTCGAAATTTTTAACAGGAAATTCTATCAACCGGGTGGGTAAGGAATGCCCGCAAACTACAACGCTACATGCTAGAATAACTCTACTAACTCCTACGAGCCCATTACCAGTGAGTATATTTAAACTTCCTGGTAATGCCTCGAATTCCATTCCTAGCCGTGTTGCAAATTGTGTAGATATAAATGAGTAGTGTGATGCTCTCGAATCAAACAATACTACTGCGGGATATGAGGCGACGAGAATGTTACCTGCCACAATATCTCCCGATGCTAATACCTCTTCCAAGGACAGAGTGAATGCCTGCCCTCGACCTCCTAGTTGGTTCCCATACTACGGCCTAGCATGGTGCTGCTGCTGGCCCCTGCCTTGGTGATGCTGGGGTGGTCTATGCTGGTGTTCCTGGATCGACGGTCCCTGTTGCCGAAACATATGAGCTTGCGACATGAATGGGCGCTGTGTCAACGGTCTCACTGCCACCGCTGGTCCTTGATACTGGCCTGCCCCTGGTGTTGGTAGAGTAGAAAATTGTTGTACTGGTTCTCCTGACCTCGAATTCATGGGACAGGTGGTAACCCGATGATCTAGACTTCTACATAACAAACACAGTCCGTTCAATATCCGACACACATCTCTAGTGTGTCTTACCTTTCCACAATAAGTACAGCCCGGGGGGTTGCTGGTTCTTCCTCTGCTGCTGTGCTGCCTTGGTGGTGGTGCTGGCTCTCGCATTGTCATTGTGAATGCGAATGCCAATGGACGGTACTGTTGTTCGGAGCGCTGCTCCCCCTCCTCCTTCAATCTGACTGTGGGATCTCTTCTGACCTCCAGTCCTTGTCGTGATCCTTTGAATGATGATCTCATGCCTTCGGGTTGCCGTCAATACCTCATCAAAAGTCTGGTAATTGTGTCCCTCTATCAATTGCAAGAGCTCAAGATGAAACCCTTGCCGAAACCTCATAGCCCTCTGGCTCTCCGTTGCTACCATCTCTGGGGCGAGCCTACTCAATCTGCAGAACTCTGCTGCATAAGCATCTACTATCTTGCCGGCCTGCTTGAGGTTGATAAACTTCTGTTGTAGCTCAAACTGCGCCACAACTCCATAGTACTTGGTCTTGAACCTTGCAGTAAAATCGTCCCAAGCAACAGGACGTCTGATGCCCACTTCTTCTGATTTTCACCAATCCCGTGCGAGATCCTGAAGTAACAACTTCACCTGATCTACACGTTCTTCAGCCGACACCTTAACGGCTGTCAAAATGGCCTCAATATCCTGAAGCCATGCATCTGCTGAGATGGCATCTTCCGTGCCCTCGAAACGGGGGAGTTGTACTTACAAAATCTGGTTGATGCTCCTGAATCTGTCCTTGCCCCTCTTTCCAAAGCTGTCTGCAATCCTTGGTTGAGTAGTACGTTCTGCTCTTGCAACTGAGCATTTATGCGCTGCTGGGCTAACATCTGATGTTGTTGAGTGGCCATCATCCCTCTCATGATCTCCAGAAGGGTCGGTGTGTCCACTACCACAGGGGTCGGTAGAACTATTGGTGGTGTAGTAACCTCCGGATACTGCGGTCCAGCTGCTGGTTCCACTATCACTTCTTCTTGGATAGTCTCTTGAGGTAGTACTGGCCCTTGTAGCTGACCAACCTAGTCATGTTGTCCATGTTGCCCTTGTTGTTGCTGTCCAGTTCTGACAGATGCAGACGAAGTGCCCTAAGGAAAGGGACAAGAGAGCAATCAAACGACCGGACATGAAGGATCAATGAAGCCGAAGGATACGGGAATATCAAGCTAGGGTGGAGAACAACGAATCATGAGATCAAGGGGAACACGTGTGATTGAGACATCCTATAAATCAAAACACCCCATGTCACGCCCCGCTCCCGTAGGAGCGATCGTCCTCGCTAAGGCGTGATGCCGTACGAGCCTAGATTGCGCTCGTGCAAGACGGGTTCCATAACGGCCGATTTCAGCGGTTGCGACGGGGTCGTTGCACAGAAGTCCCAAGCAGAGACATTGAATTATAGCAGCGGAATTTTAGAACAAAACACAAGTTACTCAAAAGAAGCTCTTTATTGATATTGAACAAAGGTTACATTAGGGGCGCAAGGCCAAGATTACAAGTCTCTTATGCTCACTCAAGCTCACATTACAATGTCACTCAGCTCTCTCTCTCATATCTCAATACATTTGTCGATCCAGCGAAAGCTTCGGAAGGCGATGTCCATACATTATGTCCCGTATAAGTCTTTACTCCATGCGACCGCGCGATTCGAATCGCCAAGGAACTCCGTGCCTCGACGTATCCAAGCGAGCACCGTGCCACGAGCTTCTACCTGTCTGCACATGTAAACTATGTGGGTGTCAGTACTCAACTGTATTGGTGGAATGAGCTCCTCGTCCACCCATACAAAACCAACACATTTACTTTACTTTGTGCAATATTGTCCCCTTTTGTATTGTTTTTCTACTCTTGCCTTAGGATCAGTTTTATGACCGACGTCTTGCCTGTTTGTGTCTTTAGACCATCCCGTGCTTGCACAACAATGTCGACTCAAACAACGTTAACCTATCAAGTCGTGCTTGTCTTTCGGCCAAAATCAGAGACGCAACTACGCGATGAGGCTCCATTTCCATGTGACCGTGCCTCGAAACTACGTGCGACTCGACCATATCGTCGCCTCGCGGCCCTTTGCTACCAAATCATCAACTGACCCAATCAAGACTTGTGGGTTAAGTGTCACTCGACCAACTCTGCCTTGCGGCCTTTCCTGACTTAGACTCAGGACAACTCACATCCAAACTATACAACTTATATACTGACAATATTAGACTCGACGCCACATCTCGTGCCGAAGCACATCGCCTATGTTGATGCCACATCTTAGGACCAAACATCGTATTCCAACTGTACCCATATTCAACAACTCAACTCAATCCAAAGGCACACACGCGAATTGCCGCCATGTCGACTCATCTATATGATTTGGTCACTGACTCCCAGAGCCATCCTGGACTCCTTTAGCTTGTTAGGCGGTCGCCCTTGCCAGGTGGGTAGCTAGCCCCGCTGGCAAGCCTCTGCGCTAACTTGTGCGGTCATCCAGCACGTGCTAATGCTGCTTCTCAAGAACCGGTCCCCTTCCGTCGGGCTATCGTTCGAGGAAACTCTACCTTGTCAACAAGTTGTCCATGACCGTGCAAGACTCGACTCAACTGACGTCTCACACAGTCATTTCGCCTCTTGTGTTATCATCACTTTTAGGGCCAAGTTCAATACGTCTCACCTCTGAGATCTTGCCTCGACGACCCGTAGTCGCGAGCATTCTTCTTTCTTGCCCTATCATTTTACTCAACTCAAGAACAACTTATTCACAACACTTTCCAAACTCAATGAATCAACCGTGGCCCGTGCCTGAAAACACTAAGTCCGTGACATCGTGCCGTAAACCAACTTGAACTCTACGCGACGCCACCGCCCAAGACTTACTCTATATGACGGGCTTGAAACCGTAAGACAAAGTTGTCATACCCAGCCGTAGAACTCGTAAGACCGTGCTTGGAATGACTTAGGTCGACCACCATCACTCTGTCTAACTTCACCAAGCCTACAACTTAACTCAAGGGACGAGCAAAGGCTATGCCAAGCTTGCGTTATGGAAACGTACATGCTTTGTCGAGCATTTATGCGGGCTACGCCTATGACTTAGGCCAACTCAAGTGTCGGGACAATTCGACGGGACCGTGCATGCTTTAACAAGCATTCACGCAGGCGACGCCTATGACTTAGGCTATTTCATAACTTTGTGTCGAAGACCAACTTTTCTTCTCCCAAGCCACGGGACGAAGGACCGAGTGTCATTTTCAAAGCACGCCGTGCACCAGCTCTAAGCCGACCGTAGGACGTTTTCCATGTTCTAACTCGATTCGGTCCATCGGGATTATTCCCTTAGCTATGTGGATTCGTACCTTTATTATTAAGCCTACTTGTGCAAGTTGAAATACGCAATTTATTATGTGAAGGCAAAGATGAGGCAAGTTCACCGAAACTACCCCACCTGAGCGAGCGGTCGCCTCGACCGAGCGATGTCTCCGAGTAGCCGTTGCAAGGCTAAGTCCGAACGCCGTTGGCATTTTGATTCTCCGATTGACTGAGCGGGACGGGGCACTACATCATACACCACTCAGAAAAAGTTTTGTCCTCGAAACTAACTGAGTATATTATTGACTTATCACTTTTACTCAACATTTACGAACTCTCGCAATACTACGCCTATGCGTTTCTCCAAATCCGAGCCACGCTCGTGCTACTATCAATCTTTTCTTCAAAACTCCCGA
This sequence comes from Iris pallida, assembly GCA_029216955.1. Taxonomy (NCBI): domain Eukaryota; kingdom Viridiplantae; phylum Streptophyta; class Magnoliopsida; order Asparagales; family Iridaceae; genus Iris; species Iris pallida. The sequence continues at coordinate 76,577 of JANAVB010023580.1, read as the reverse complement.
TCTCAAAATCCTCGACACTTTCCTGTTCCTCAAGCCTCACTTGAATTCAACGTATCACTTAGTATGGATCGTACACATATTTTAGGCGTCCCCAAAATACGTGTATTTCAACCAAGCCTCGTGATAGCGAATCCTGCCATCACCACTCGAGTCGGATCGTGCACGCATTCAAGCGTCCTTGATATACATGCATGTCAACCGAGTCTCATGAGCGGTGCCTCCATAATTCCTATCGCTCCGTATCGAGACGTCTGCCTAACTGCTCGGCTGTCTTTCCGTCAGTATTGGAATCATAGTTCCCAAACAACAATATCAACACTGATCCCATCCTAAGGTCAAACCAAGTTGATAGTACAGGGTTTTCTACCCAAGCTCGCATCACTCCGATTTCTAAACATCGAGCATCGATTCCCTACACACATCCCAATGTTCGTCGTACGGGGTCCGAGTCACTCAGCAAAGCCATCCTACGATAAATCACGTTTAACCAATTTCACGGCGTATCAAGATCACTCATTCATCAAGCCATTCGTATAGTCTATCTCTTTGCACATGTTCGACGTAGATCGCCTATCAATCCTTCCAAGTTAAGCACGCTATGACATAATTCACTGCTAAACCATAGTTTATTCTATTCTCCTTAAGTCATCTTTTCCAATTCACGCAATCGATCACTAGGTCGTCTGACTTAACAATATGTTGTGCCCCGATCTTACGCGAGTCAGATTATCCACGGTGGGCACGAATCACCATGCACGCTTCCGCGAGATAATATTCTCATCGGGATTTAACTCTTGTTTTGTGTCTAGACTGATTCATTTTCGATGCGCGGATTGGACCTACTCAATCCTTAAGTTTCATTTTATCAATCGCAAGTCCTAACATCTTCACATTTTTCTTCGCATCAAACCGACAAGTCGAGACAATCAAAGTTGTCGTATCCTGATTTTCCGAGTTTGATCATTCCCGGACATGAATCACCATGTCAGCGCTCACGCGGAACAATCGCCCCAAATTCGACGCAATGCATGTACGAGGCTGGAGTTGCGCTCACGCAAGACAAGATCGTCGATGTTGTGGCTATCAACGTAACAATCAAGACACGATCATTTTCATCAAAAATTTATCTCGATCAAAATCCTAAGTATCGCATCCAACCGAACAATAACACTTGCACGATCGTCCTTCGCCGAGTCAGAGTACCCCCGAGTTATCGTATATCGATCTTTGATACGCCTCAATACCATCGACGATATGCGTAACCTGACGATCTTCCTTTGCAACCAATTTCGAGTCGTACGAATGATGCTATCGTTCGACTGGATAATCTCCTCGACATTCAATTCAAGTTCGATCATTATCCCTCGAATCATTCACAACATCAATTCTTCAATCAATCGATCGACATCCCAGAGGCTACCGCATACACCACTCAGGGATGAAGTCATTCAGTAAATCCTTAACTTATCATTCGAATCAAAATTGACATCTTCGAATCCCGTTCGAACCATTCCTCAAATTCCAAGCACGCTCACCTATATCGTACCGACGATATCGTCGCTCGATAGTACCCCTATCGATAGTCGACTCACTTTACTCAATCGAGTTTAACTCATTCTTGTTCAACACTATTCAATTCCCGTACTCGACTTTTCTATGGTCGACGTAACTTTGGTGTATATGCCCAGCCCGACTTAGCCAACCGTGCTTACGCAAACCATCTTTTGTTTCTTATCAAAAACTGTTCTCCTATGTTTTGCAAAATAGTTAGACTTATTGTATGGACATCCCGTGGGACAATTGAGAGAGAGCGCACCAACGATATCAACTTGCGGAAGCAACAGAGTTCACGGAAACAACGAGTTAAAGAATTCAATCGGTAGTCCAAGGACGTAAAGCCGTGCTCTGATACCATTATGTCACACCCGCTCCCGTAGGAGCGATCGTCCTCGCTAAGGCGTGATGCCGCATGAGCCTAGATTGCGCTCGTGCAAGACGGGTTCCATAACGGCCGATTTCAAAGACTGCGACGGGGTCGTCGCACAGAAGTCCCAAGCAGAGACATTAAATTATAGCAGCAGAATTTTAGAACAAAACACAAGTTACTCAAAAGAAGCTCTTTATTGATATTGAACAAAGGTTACATTGGGGGTGAAAGGCCAAGATTACAAGTCTCTCATGCTCACTCAAGCTCACATTACAATGTCACTCAGCTCTCTCTCTCATATCTCAATACATTTGTCGATCCAGCGGAAGCTTCGGAAGGCGATGTCCATACATTATGTCCCGTATAAGTCTTTACTCCATGCGGCCGTGCGCTTTGAATCGCCAAGGAACTCCGTGCCTCGACGCATCCAAGCGAGCTCCGCGCCACGAGCTTCTACCTGTGCCTGCACATGTAAACTATGTGGGTGTCAGTACTCAACTGTACTGGTAGAATGAGCTCCTACCACCCATACAAAACCAACACGTTTACTTTACTTTGCGCAACATTGTCCCCTTTTGTATTGTCTTTATACTCTTGCCTTAGGATCAGTTTTTGACCGACGCCTTGCCTATTTGTGTCTTAGACCATCCCGTGCTTGCACAACAATGTCGACTCAAACAACGTTAACCTATCAAGTCGTGCTTGCCTTTCGGCCAAAATCAGAGACGCAACTACGCGATGAGGCTCCATTCCCGTGTGACCGTGCCTCGCAACTACGTGCGACTCGACTATATCGCCGCCTCGCGACCCTTTGCTACCAAATCATCAACTGACCCAATCAAGACTTGTGGGTTAAGTGTCATTCGACCAACTCTGCCTTGCAGCCTTTCCTGACTTAGACTCAGGACAACTCACATCCAAACTATGCAACTTATATGCTGACAATATTAGACTCGACGCCACATCTCGTGCCGAAGCACGTCGCCTATGTTGATGCCACATCTTAGGACCAAACATCGTATTCCAACTATACCCACATTCAACAACTCAACTCAATCCAAAGGCACACGCGGATTGCCGCCATGTCTACTCATTTATATGATTTGGTCACTGACTTCCAGAGCCATCCTGGACTCCTTTAGCTTGTTAGGCGGCCGCCCTTGCCAGGTGGGTAGCTAGCCCCGCTGGCAAGTCTCTGCGCTAACTTGTTCGGTCATCCAGCACGTGCTAATGCTGTTTCTCAAGAACCGGTCTCCTTCCGTCGGGCTACCGTTCGAGAAAACTCTACCTTGTCGACAAGTTGTCCATGACCATGCAAGCCTCGACTCAACTGACGTCTCACACAGTCATTCCGTCTCTTGTGTTATCATCACTTTTAGGGCCAAGTTCAATACGTCTCACCTCTGAGATCTTGCCTCGACGACCCGTAGTTGCGAGCATTCTTCTTTCTTGCCCTATCATTTTACTCAACTTAAGAACAACTTATTCACAACACTTTCCAAACTCAATGAATCAACCGTGGCCCGTGCCTGAAAACACTAAGTCTGTGACATCGTGCCGTAAACCAACTTGAACTCTACGCGACGCCACCGTCCAAGACTTACTCTATATGACGGGCTTGAAACCGTAAGACTAAGTTGTCATACCCAGCCGTAGAACAAGTAAGGCCGTGCTTGGAATGACTTAGGTCGACCACCATCACTCTGTCTAACTTCACCAAGCCTATAACTTAACTCAAGGGACGAGCAAAGGCTATGCCAAGCCTTGCGTTATGGAAACGTGCATGCTTTGTCGAGCATTTACGCGGGCGACGCCTATCACTTAGGCCAACTCAAGTGTCGGGACAATTCGACGGGACCGTGCATGCTTTAACAAACATTCACGCAGGAGATGCCTATGACTTAGGCTATTTCATAACTTTATGTCGAAGACCAACTTTCCTTCTCCCAAGCCACGGGACGAAGGATCGAGTGTCATTTTCAAAGCACGCCGTGCACCAGCTCTAAGCCGACCGTGGGACGTTTTCCATGTTCTAACTCGATTCGGTCCATCGGGATTATTCCCTTAGCTATGTGAATTCGTATTTTATTATTAAGCCTACTTGTGCAAGTTGAAAACACGCGATTTATTATGTGAAGGCAAAGATGAGGCAAGTTCACCAAAACTATCCCACCTGATCGAGCGGTCGCCTCGACCGAGCGATGTCTCCGAGTAGCCGTTGCAAGGCTAAGTCCGAACGCCGTTGGCATTTTGATTCCTCCGATTGGCTGAACGGGACAGGGCACTACACCCCACAAGTCTGAAATTAGACCTGCATGTACCACCACTAAAACCTTGTCATGCCCCAGAACCAGAATACTGGAGAGCGGGGGAATGACTCAACCAGCTACGTATTACGGGTAGAGGAATACCGTATAATACGATCAATGCTATCTAAAGACGAGGGGGTGCTACTACATGAAAGTCTCGCTATGGTTGCTTCACATCTATCGTCTCAATCATTCAAAATAAGAAACAATAATAGAGAACATGTAAGATAAAGCAATAAGGCCTTCCGAACGCTCAGTCAAAATGTTCTTGATATCTGGCTTCACAAAACATAGCCAGATGGTGTAGCAAAGTATACACAATTGTTATCAGCTGCAGCCTGACTTAGTTACAATTATGTAAAAGTAAGTACAAGACGATCCGACTAACATGTCGGTGCCAAACGGCAAAATATAAAGTAAGTAACAAAATGAGCGGAGAAGTAAGGAAACCACTCGAGTCCTCCTGCGATCATTCCTCTAGTATTGACCATCTTGGATGTGGAAGTTAGCTGAGTCCTCAGGAACCGGCTCTAAATTTGGACATGCAAAACCAGAGAGGTTAGACCTCTTATAGCAAGTACCGCAAGGAAGCACGATATAAGAAATTGGAACCAGTAATAAGAGAATATGATATATAGATCTCTGCTTGCTACTGGGATTCACATAACATCACGACACTTCGAACCAACTTTCCAACCAAACAAGGACAGAAGTTGGCCCGTCATATCCTGACTTCTGATCATCTCAGTTAGTTAACAGAGTAGGTACAGTACACAAACAAATCAACTTAAACGGCCATGCAACTACTACGGCTTGCTATGGTGAGTTCCAAGTTATCCTGGAATTATGCAATAAGGATTCCTCAGTTCTTACTATATGCAAGCAAGGCTATTCTATCCAATCAATCAATTGCGCCAATCAAGAGTTAGACGAGTCCCAGCGGGACGCCCGTCATCAATATACAATATACAATAAATAATATAAGCAGATACCGCTCCCTGCCCGTGTGGCAGATTTGTAGTATCTGTGGGAACCAGCCGGCCTGTTGGGCACTTAATAGTCCCAAAGAGGGCTGCCATGTAAGAACTCGGAAATTCATTCTCTCCATGCAATCATTATTTTATTTAATTTAATAGTCTCTACGTTGAGTAAAATTCCATACTGTGGATCATGGTCATTCAGAATGAGTACTTCCGTACAAAGTACGATATGCCCCACTCTACAACGATACCCGTGCGGTTAGGTTGTAGGTCTTACATAGCGTAATACAATAATTAAAACTAACCACGGAATAATCATACCTTGACCATAAAGTACACATGCTGCTTTTGTAAAATAAATAAATAAATTGTAACCTGCATGTATCTATATGCCAATATTCGGGATTGGCCAATCAATTGCAATAGTTCATAGTTAATATGAACGTGTCTCATTCATTCAATTTCAATAAGACAACTAGCCAGTCTCTTAGTTCCAACTAGGAACACATGATCTTATTAGTCAAGGTCACAATCAATTTCAATTAATGTCAATTCGGGACAAAAATCAGTCAAAAGGCATCATGAGCTAGAGTTCATGTGGCCGAGAAATTATAGAATTTCATGCGGCTGAGAATGCATATGTGGTCAGGATCTCATGCGGGCAGGAAGTGCCATGCGGCTACGAAAATTCATGCGGCCACGGAAGTTCATGCGGCCACGGAAGTCCATGCGGCCACGAAAGTTCATGCGGCCACGGAAGTCCATGCGGCCACGGAAAATAATACGGCCACGGAAATTCATGCGGCCACGAAAGTCCATGCGCCACGAAAGTCCATGCGGCCATGGAAGTTAATGCGGCCACAGAAATTCATGCGGCCACGGAAGTTCATCAGCCACGGAAATTCATGCGGCCACGGAAGTTCATGCGGCCAAAAATTCTTGCGACCACGGAAGTTCATGCGGCCACGGAAGTTCATGCGGCCACGGAAGCCCATGCGGCCAGCACTGTTCTTCTTCTCCAATTTCTGAGAAGAAGAACCATGAAGCCATTGCTTCTAAGCTCCATAAATCCTTCATTCCAAGCCCAAATCCGGACTTTCATAGATCAAAATGTGGTAGAACGAAATTTTCTACAACATGGAACCATCAAAACTTGAAAAATAATAAAGTTACTAGATCAAAACCTAAGAAATCCGAAAATGTATTAAACTTAGATCTACATAAAATGAGCCATGGAAATTGAAAATGCTAAGTACTAAAGTATCTAAGAATCTTGAGAGGAAGACAATGGAACAACAAAAATGGAAATCCATCAAGAAGCAAGTTGACACTTGCTTATGCGGCTGGGTAGGTGGAGGAGAGTTAATGAGGAAGAAGAAGAGAGTTATGGTGAAGTAATGAAGAGAGAGAAAAGGAATGGGGCTTTAAATGAAAGAGTTGTGGAAGGTGGGGAGTTGGGTTCATGTTGAACCATCTAAGGCCGGAAATAAACCAACTCGGGCCGAACCCAAAAGCAAAGCAGAAAGTAAAATACAGAAAGATAATTAGCAAAAAATTTAAAAGGATTTAAATACAGAACAATACATGATAAATATTAAATAAATACATTCCAGCAGTACATGTATTTAAAATACGTATTCTGGAAACGGGAAGTGACATGTAGGGAGGGTGTGAGTGCTTAGATCACTTTTCATGTATTGTACTTATATGTACCTATTTTGATCAAAACATCAATTTCGTATTAAATGATATGTCTTATCTTTCTCAATATGAGACGAGTCAGACACTAAGCATCTTGCAAATTTTACAACAATTCGATCCTAGGTAAATTGGATTATTGCCAGAAAATAGTCAAGTATGAGATACATAAATTGTTCTCCAAATTGCATAATCATATAGGTAAAGTATATTATGATTATGGTAGTGGTTGTTAGGCCATAGGAACAGTTTGGACACTAATGGATCTATAATTAGGAATATATTATTTCGAATTAGAGTTTATTTCGAATTAGCACTATAATACGTCCTTAAGGTTTATTCACTTTAACTTCCTATCTGAGTATCATATCATGATTTTTCAATCCTATATTTTTACTTCATTTATTTCATCGTTCTTGAACCGAGGACTTACATGTCTTTGATGACATAAAATTTATTCACTAGATGAAGGCATGAATGAGCAGGGGCGGACGCAGGAATTTAAGAGAGGGGGGTCTAGTTTAAACAGAAAGTCCAAAATAAAATCACATATTAAAATATCATACATATTTATCTCCCATTTTTATCTTAGAAAAATGGAATAATTTTTATTGATTTACATACATAGATCATATAAAGGAAAGTATTGGCAATTACTAAACCGAACCTACAAAATATTCTAAGATGAAATTTCTTACTTTGCCTTATAGAGTATTTTAATACTATATATATATATATATATATATATATATATATATAGTATATATATATATATTAGATATATATATAAAATATATATATATATATATCTATATATATATATATATAATATATATATATATATATATATTACGGACCAGTTTTGGGCCGCCCTGGGCTTCTGACAGAGGCAGGGGCGCTCTTCCCTTGGGCACTGCTTTGACTGCCTAACATTCTGATGCTCGGTCCAGTTACCGTTTTGTGGGCAACACTTTATGTTTCTTTCGCTTTTTTGGGTCCTTCTTCGCGCGAAGCGCGCGTGCTTGTATAGGCTTCGGCATTTTGCGCCTTTCATTCAATAAAGATTTTATTTTCCCAATATATATATATATATATATATATATATATATATATATATATATATATATATATATATTCTAAGATGCAACTTTCATATAATGATATAAACAAAACAAAGGTTATTTACTAAAAGTGTTCTTTTTCAATGTAAGACAAGATCTTGTTGTTGTTTAATAAACAATGAATACTTAGATTTTCATATAAACAATATGGTTATTTACTAAAATGGTTATAAACAATGGATATAATGATACATCTAAGCTCCCTTAGCATCCATCTTTTATGCTTTGATAAACCATCTGTGCAGTGTGCACCAGAATCACCAGAGTTAATTACGAGTAGAAATATTAATCATCTTTTTTCACCACACATTTAAACAGAAAATGATTTGTGTTGTCTTGTCTGGACATCAATCTCTGTAGTGTGCACCTTTCTCCAGCACACTGTGCAGTGTGCACCATCACTTTTACACGTCTGCTACTAGTAGTCTAGTACTGCTACATTACTTCTTAAAGGCTGTTGTGTGCTCTTGCTCCATTGTTCGTCCTTAGGTAGTCTAGTACTGCTACTGCTACTGCTACTGCTATACTACTTCTTAAAGGTGTTTTGTGCTCTTGCTCCATTGTTCGTCCTTAGGAATGGGCTAAAACTGCTTGACCCTAACAAATGAATGTTTTCTTACGCACTGAGTAGGTATGTTAATAAAAGAGACGAACCCATATAGCTAAAGGAATAATCCTGCTCTGAGTTAGATTGTGTAGAACATAGAAATATTGAACTTGATGCCTAGATAGCACTTCACGTTAGGTTTTCAAACTGGCACTTGGTCTTTCGATCCCACGACTTGGGTAAAAGTAGAAGTTTTCTAAGTTGTCACATAGACTATCAACTTGTTGTCATAGTTTATACGTTCATATGTATTCAATGCTAGTCATAGCATGCACGTTCCCACGATTTTAAGGCTTGTCATATAGAGCGTATGACATGGTTTTTGGCACTTCATGAATCCGGTTTGATCAAGTTAAGCATGAGGGCTATCAAATAGTCGTCCTTAAGTCTTATATGAAAAATATGGTAACATAAAAGTTTTCAGGACTGTAGGTTGTCGAGGCAGTCCATAGTTTGAGGGAGCTGCATGAGAAGTATGGAAAGAAAGAGAGGAATACTGGTCTGAGTCATATGGTAAGTTAGATAGGGACGATTGTATGGACATGGACAACTTGTCCACAAGGGCATGCATCTTCGAACAACAAACTGGGGTCTATGACCAATTCAACCTAAGAGGAGAGCAAGATAGTCGAGCAAGATCATGGTCAGGTAATTCGAGGACTTTAGTGGAGCTAGCTACCCGTGTTGTAATGGTCTCGTCAGTACTAAAGTTATAGTCCAAGATGACTTGTGGTGCCAGTGACTTTCATATAGATTGAGTCAACGTTCTAGCGGCAATCTGCACGTATTGCCATAGATTGAGTCAAAGTGAATGCATGATATATAATGCAAGTAGTAAGCCTAAGATTTAGCTCTAACCGAGACACATGCTTCTTCACAATTTATGGTGCTATGGTCTAGTAACTTGATACTAAGTTTTATAATAATATGTATTATGGTGTTTGAAACAGGAAAGGCCGGAAGGTAAGTAAAGGTAAGCTTTAGTTGTCGTGTAGTATGGTCACGATGTTCTTAGCACGATCTCGATGTTGTGATACAAAGTAGTGTCATAGTTATGCCATGAAACTGATCCTAAGGCAAGATTAGAAAGACCACAAGATTCATATTTCGCACTCACTAAAATAACGTATTGGTATTATATAGGTGAAAGGGAGGCCTCCCTACATGTGCATTCAATATACTGATATCCCCACAGTTTTTTGTGCAGGTTCATGTAGTAACTCGCTCGGTACAAAACTCGTTTGGACGCGTCGAGGCATGGAGTTCCTTGGTACGACGCTTCGAGACTTCTGGGCGAACACCCTGCCGCTAAGCTGCTCAATCAACAGTTTTGGTATTCCTTGTGCAAGTGCAACTTAGGCTCGTGTAGCATCACGTCCTAGCGAGGATGATCAATCATACGAAACCGGGGTATGACAGCCTTAGCCATCCCTCTTCTCCGGTAGGTAAGGATCTCTTCTCCTCCTCTTCATTCTCTCTAATTTCTAAGTTTGATGCACGCTTTACATTAGAAATTATGATAGAAACTGGGGAGTTATTCACATGAATAATGGTTTTTTTTCTTTCTATTGATATTTTCATTATGATGAAAAATTACGATAGAAATTAGATAAGAAATTATGATAGAAATTTGATTGACTCGATACAGTCTGCAGGTGAGTTAGCTTTCTTAGCATAGAGTTGTAGAGTGATCATTGTATGTACGAGCATTTTGATAGTAGAAGGAACTGTATGTATCCATACAAACAAAGTCCCAAGTGATATTCAAAGCTGAGTTGATGTAATGTCCCAGTCCTAAAATACATAGGACTAGGAGACTGTATACATGCCAGCCATGTATCGAGAGAACTCCAGTCCGGCTCGAATACGTATAAGTTGTCTAAAATAACTACATGTTTATAACAACTACCTACATATCAATCCACTGAAGATAAACTCTTGTATAAACCAAGTATATTAATGCTGGTCAGGCATTAACATACCAGTTCCTACAAGTAACAAGAAAGACAATATGCAATAAAGTGGACCAGACACTAATGTAATTATCTTGAAAAGCTTCTGAAGAAGAATAAAGCTTGTAAAAATAGGCTATATAGCAGCATGGTCAAAGTAAAATAAAATAAAATTGGACGAATATGAAAAGGTATTAACTAAATATATACATGAAATCTTGGAGAAACAATCATCAATCCTCCATCTAATCTACAAACGAGCTCAGCAAATCTGGAGAGATCATCAGGTCCTTAGGGGACTAGCAAGACACATAATATACACGTCTACTTTGACATTAGTAACATGCATGGAAGGATATAAATAGTACATGAAAGTAAAGACTGAAAAATACAAGAATGAAACATAAAGAAAATGAATGCCGTCGGAAAACGTAATTAGAAGTAAATCAAGGTAAACCACAGTCCGGTGGTTGCTAACAGCCTATAGATTGCAGCTTGGTGGTAGCTAACAACCTATAGTAAGTCTCTATAGCTTGGTGGTTGCTAACGACTGAGAGTGGTCAATTATAGTCAACGTCTTTAACAAGGTCCTCGCCTAGAACTACGGGTCAAATCAATCAAGTCATCTGAGGTCAAGTCAAGTCAAATGGTACAGGAAACATAATCGAGTCAATGTCAAGGGATATGTCATATGCTAAGCAATTCTATCATGAGACACATACATGAACATGATAAGAAACTAGGACAAATAATATAGAAAAGTGGGAACAATCTATGTGCACGTAAAACAAAAAAATAACAATAACATAAATTAGGGGAAAATATAACCAAGTAAGATAGAAAATAATAGCAATAGAAATGCATATAAATACTGTAAAGTTCGACAAGGAGTACTTGCTTCGAGGTTGTATGACGACTAACAACAAGTCGCGGCTAAATCGTCAAACCAATAGAAACACCAAAAGTGAATCTTCTGTAAACATCTCTGAATGCTGAAACGGACATCGCCTTCAATCTTGAAATAAAAGAAATAGTTAAGATTGGCAATCCATAAGTCCAATTATGGATACAGGAGCAAAAATAATTTTAGATCAAAACGGTGTCCACCGTTGGACCCACTTTGTACCAAAAAATGTGCTAAGACAAAAGTTTTCCAAATTTGACAAATATATGTCAATCTTGGTAAGAACGACACAACGAGTCTAATGGTGATGTCAGATTTGGAATCTGGTGTCCCGGGTTCAAAATTAGAATTCTATATGTTGGAAATTACAATTTCGAACAACCAACTTTGGCGTCGATTTCAACCAACCAAACGACACCCTATTGAACTAAAAATTTATGTCATAAAGGTGGTTATACCGGCTATGTAGTAGAGTTGATGGTTCATCAAATAGAGCTTCGACGAGAGAGAAATAAATCTGCAAAATTGGCTCCACGAAACTGTCCCAAATAAACGTGAATTAAACTGTCAACTTGGTGGCCGATTTTGATCTATCAAATGATCAAAACAACGGTTGAAATTTTAGGTGTGTGAAGTGATATATACTGAGATTGAGACGGGAGAATTGGACCAACGATCCAACGGTTAGACTGTCCATAAAATATGTCCAAAAATGTTGTGACGAAACGATATTCTAGATTCGAATTTACGCGCGTCATGACGGAATTTTATGCAAAATGTACGAATTGCCCTTGCCTAGCATCGGGGTGGATAGAGGTGCTTGTGAGGGAGTTCGTCGAGGATGCCAGATCGCACGATGGCGGTCAACGGCGATGTTGACGCACCGGTGTTGCGCTGCGCTTGCACTGCCGCGCTGTTGGCCGCACGTGGGGGTGCACGTGTCAATGGCGGTGGTGACTCCACCGTATGGTGGCTCGCTGGTACTAAGGTGGTGTGCCGGGGTACAGGGCACGCTGGTCGCCGCGGTCGGGAAAGAAGCGACACTCACTGTTGCTGTGGTCTCTGCACGCGACCGGGGGGAAAAATAAATAGGGTTTAGTTTGTTTTTTTTTTTCCTTCTGATTTTAATATATATATATATATATATATATATATATATATATATATATATATATATATATATATATATATATATATGTATGTATAGGTATGTATGTAGCTGTATATGGTATATACTTACTAGTATATTTAGTATTATCCTAAAAATGTATTTACATATATAGGGTTATATAGAAATGTATATTTATAAAATCATATATATAATCGGGGTAAATATCTACAAGTATTATAAATAGTATACATACATTATAATATATATATATATATATATATATATATATATATATATATATATCTATATTATATATATATATGGGAGCGGATCAAATGCACGCCTTAGAAAACTTCCTAAAAAACCCCCTCACTCTAATTCGTAATATTAATGTTATATTAATGTTAATGTTAATATTAATGTTAATGTTAATGTTAATATTTTTATATTATTAATGTTAATGTTAATATTAATGTAATGTTAATATTAATTTTAATGTTAAGTTTAATGTTAATTTAGTATTTAATGTTAATATTAACATTAACATTAACATTAACATTAATATTAACATTAATATTAACATAAATTACGGATTAGAGTGGGGGGGGGGGGGGGGGGGGGGGTTTAGGGGGTTTTCTAAGGAGGGCTTTTGATCCGCTTCTATATATATATTATATATATATATATTTTATATATATATATATATATATATATAATATATATATATATATATATATCTATATATATATATATATATATATATATTTATATATATATATATATATATCTATAAGATATATATATATATATATATATAAATCCTTAATTGAAACCTTGTATAACGACATGTAAAATAATTCCCAAATTTTTATATGATAAGCCTTTAATAAAACGTTATAAAAATAAAACAGTTTTACAAGCATATGAATATTTTCACGAATATATATAAATAAGATATTTTAGATATTAAATAGTTGCAGTTCCCTATAGGTGGCTGCTTCTAACTAATAAAAAAACAAAAGTAATGGTCAATACTAAGCTTAGGTAACCTAGATTATGCTCTACCATCTCTAGTTGGTCTAGGTGTGGGTCCAAAGATATTTTCTAGTCCAATCAAATCCGAAAAGTCAGCCAATTAGTCTCTTGTGTCAATCACAAGTTGTAAACCCCCAAAAAATTTATGAATTTCATTAATTTATTTAGAATTTTTTGGAAATTTCTAAATTATTAACTAGCAAATGATTCTTAGTTTAAATTTTATATATACAACTTAAAGGTATTTTCAATAAACACGATTTTATTTTATGTATGAATACATATGTTACATACTATTATTTTAAGTATTTTTTACTTTGGTAATACCATAGCTAGTATGTATTTATTCGCACTAGAATATATATATATATATATATATTATATATATATATATATATATATATATATATATATATATATATATATATATATATATATGTCCTACTCAGTACTTTTCCTAGCATATTCTATGAATCATTGTTTTTCCCCGAAAAACTCTTCTTCTTTTTTTTTTTTTAATTTTTTGATTTTTTTTACCCAGCCCTTGAAGACATGATAAATTTAGCCTAGCACTCTCAATTTTTCAATCGAGACTTACTTTCCTCTCATGGGTAAACTAACCACCTAATGGGTTAAAATTCCTTCAGAGTCACTGTAAGTAGAAGATTAATACCAGACTATGTTGTTATATCATGCAACAAAAGACGAAGGATAATTAATAAAACTAATAAACACAAACTTTGAACTTTTAAACATACTTTAATTTACATAGGGGGGAAATAATATAATTCATAGCTAGGGAATTTCCCTTTCGGGAATCCCTTTAATTACAAAAACTAGATAAACACTTACAGATAGTTATCCGACTAGTAAGCAGATTTGTACGACAACGCAGCAGGAAAAGAAGACTAGAGCGCCAGAAAAATAGTAGTAGGAGATCCGGGTGGTCTGCGTTTGCTCTCTAGCAGCTGAGGGTCCTTATTTATACGGTTCTGAAAACCCAATGGACAGTAATGCCCAATAAAGGGCAATAAGTGTGGGTAAATTGGACTTTTCATATTTAAACAGGGTGTACGGTGAGAATTGAAAGAAGTGACAGTCGAGGGGGTGAGACGAGTCATGACAAAGAAGTGACAGATAAGGGAAAGAGTCTTGCAAAGGAAGAAAAGAGGTGAGTCATGCAAGGAGACAAAGAAGAAATGAAGAGAATCTGTCCTAAAAAGATTCTCTGGTCTACCGAACAGTATAGGACAAAGATGATATGATGTCAAAAGTAGTCAGCAAATAGTATCTAAGTTATGCTCAGCAACACTGTCAAATGACATAAGAGATATATCACCATCAAGGGTCATGTCTGCATTAGGGCTGGAGTCTTCTCTCGATACAGTGATATCTTTTACTGGTAGCCTTTGTCTTTCTTTTTCTTATCTTCTTCCATAAAAAATTCTTCATTCCTGTTTCAATTGCTCTAGACTTCTTCCATCATATTCTTTAATTTTAGTTCTTTCTTCTAGCAATTTTGATCTTGGCGTTAGCCTTCTCTGATTTATGTCTTTCTTGGACTCCGTCTAAAATCTTTGAAGCCTGTTAAGGTCTTTTTATGGGCCTTCTTATATTCTAAAAATCCTTCTGAAAATCTTTGTTGATTATCTTCATTAGTAGCAACCTGTTTATCTCGACTTTTGGACAAAACCGCAGCCATCAACGGATTTGATATATTTTTACCCGCTACCGTTTGAACCGGACTAGCTGCTGGGATTGTGGATCCAGCAGAATTCGAAACTTGGCTTTTAGGCAAAGCCACAGCCATCAACGGACTTGATATGTCTTTATCGGTTGTCGTTTGAGCTGGACTAGCTGTTGGTATTATAGACCCAACAGAATCTCTAACTTTATTCACAGGAGAATGCACATCCATATCATTTTTATTCAAGACCAAAGGATTGGTCTGTTTTGGTGGAAATTTATTCTGGAAATTTTTTCTTTCTAAGTCTGCTACCTTCTGAATAAGCTGCTGCTTTTCTCTAACGAGAACCTGTATATTTTCGTTTAACCTTTTAACAGTTTTAGAGAGTACCTCGCAATGATCACAAAATAAAATCTTTTCATTAGTATCGTGGATAATGGAAAACTCAGGAGGCTTGTCTTGTACACTTCTTAGAGATGGAGAAACGAAATAATTTGTTCCAAGATGTTGTCTTGCTTAATCTAATGCTTCCGATAAATAATAAAAACCTTTGTAAAGTGGATTGGTAAAATCTTTTATATTCTCAAGTACTTCTATGCAGGTATGATATACTCCTGGAACCTTTCCTCTAAATACAACATAAAATTTAAAGTTGGTCTGGCTAAATAGTTCTGACAATGCATTCAAACTTGCAAGAAAATATTTTTGGTCTTTTTATGAAAAGAGATCCATAAGTTGTCAACTAAGCATTTTTGCTCCTTTGAAAGAGATAGTGTGTTTGAGTTCTAAAAGAGATATTACTGTTTGGAAAAACAAATAATTCTACTGTTCCAAATCTTAGTCTTTCTTGAAAATAAGAAGTCTGTGCACCTGATTCTGGCTAAAATTATTCTGACTACTACCAAAGTGTTGGAGTATTCTTTGATCAGGAGGCCTGTCCATCTGTAACATAAAAAAGTTTCTGTTAGAGGGAGCATACTTGTAATTCATTTGACTAAATTTTTTGTAATTTTTGTGCTTTTGTTTTTGTGCTGCTTTCTATTCCCACTACGCTTCCTCGAGAACTCTGATAAATGAGACGACTAAGTATGTCTGCTGCAATGTTATTAATCCCTTAATGTGTTCCAAGGAGATCTGCAAACCAGTATAAAGGTAACGATCGATGAAATTAAGCCAACGTCGTCTAGTAGACCTTTTACTATCTAAATTCATTTTAGTATGGAAAGCAACAATTGCCTCGCAATCTGTTCTAATAGTGATTTCTTTCTTTGAAATTATAAATAACTCAAAACTATCTAAAGCATAAGAGGTTGCTAATAGTTCAGCGTCTATGCTGCTAATATTTCCTTTTTTTATATCTTCCACTGGTATATCTGCATATTTTTTTGTAGTTTTATCTGAATATTTGTTTGGTTTGGCCAGGAGAAAACTCCCCAACCGAGATTACTTCCATCCGTTTCTATAATTAAATAATCTGTATCAAGGGGTAATTGTAATTCTTGTAGTTTTTTAAGTTCTATTATTTCTCTTACTATCTTAATGTCATCATAGTTAAAATGTTTCTGCCCTGTTTGAGAAGTTTTAGCATATAAAGGACCAGTAATCTTTCCTAGGTCCTTTATAAACGATCTAGCATAGTTTACTAATCCTAGAAACTGTTGTATTTCTTTTAGATTTTCAAGCTTATCAGGAAACTCAAGGGCTTTTGGGCAATATGGTTGAAGCTTAATTTTTCCTTCTCCAATAATAACTCCTAAAAATTCTATTTGGGGTTAAATAGATGAATTTTCTTTTTACTAATTATTAATACATGATTTATAAATTCTGAAATGATTATTTGTAAGTGTCCTCTAGTTCTTGTCTATTTTGCTAAAGACTAAAATCTATCTATATATGCAATTACAAAATTTTTATGATTTGAGAAAATGTCATCCATCTTTCTTTGAAAAATAGGAGGTGCAGTTTTTAAGCCAAAAGGCATAACAAGACATTCAAAATGTCCTTCTGGACAAGTAAATGCGGTCCATTCAACACTTTTTGGATGCATCTTTATTTGCCAAAATCCAGATTTTAGATCAAATTTATTGAAAATTTTACAATTTTGTATTTTATTAATTAGTTGAGTTTTATCGGGTATAGTATATCCATCATCTCTAGTGTTGTCATTAAGTCGTTTATAATTTATTACCATTCTACTTTTTCCTCTTACTATTTCACTATGATTTCTTACAATAAAAGCTGCAGATCTGTGAGGACTTTCAGATTTTCTAATGATTCCTAATTTTAATAACTCTTTAATATTCTCTAAAATCTTCTCTGATTTGTAGCATTAATTTTAGCTGTTCTAATTTTATAGTTAGGATTTATTATATCTAGTTTACAAAGAATTTTATCTTTTCCTAATATTTTAATATTTTTCCTATTATTTCTAATTTTTCTAGTTTATGTATTAACTGTTCAATATCTTGCTCACTTACTAATGCATAATAAAATTTTTCAAGATGTAAAAATTCTGAACTTATTTCATAGTTATTATATTCTATTTCTTCTTCTTCAGATGTTTTTCTTGTTCTTCTAGTTGGCATTCTCTTTCTCTCTTACATTTGCATTCTTCTATTTTGGGTTCTTCTATTAATTTTGTCATAGTAGGTTCATCATTTAAGAAAACTGGGGTAAACAATGTGTGTTTTTGTAATTGTAAATAATCTTTGCTTATTAATATACTTATATATCTTTGAGTAGAAAACTTAATCCTAATACATGGTCTATTCTAAGTTTAAGTGGTCTTACCCATGTACTATCAGAAGGGAGGGAGTATTCAGTACTTTGTCCACAATTAGTTTCAAAGCTAATTTAACTTCCTGGGATTAATAGGCTGTCATACAAATGTAGCCCACCATCCATTTGTTGAGCACTAACAGGCTTAGAGGCTTTAACAATATATCTTTATGGAAATATCTTCATTTATAATACAATTACTGCATCCAGTGTCTACTAATCCAAGGCACCTTATCTGATAATATTTTATTCTTACTACACATTTAACTTCCAATATTTTTAAATTTTCAGAATTACATATTTGGACACAGTTTTGAGTTTGCGTAATCTGTATTTGTTTTTCTTTACTAGTTACCTTTTGTTGTTCTATTATTTCTCTTTGTTATTTACTAATCTTAATTCATCTTATAGATTTTCTACTCTTTTTTTTAATATTTTGAATTCTTCTATTCCGCACCCTTCAAAGCTCTTAAGTGATTTTTCTATGATTTGAGTTTTTTCTATACATTTAATACATCCTTCTATGTAAGATTTTTTACATTTAGCCCTTCTATCTTTACTAGGATACCATTTACATTGGTAACTGTAGAAGCATGGAATTTTAGGACCAGAAATCCTATGCGCCTAAACATCACATGCGCCAGGGAGCTCAGAGGAAGTACTTGGCATAGCAAAGCAAAAGTATAGACATTAAAAGAGGATTTTTATTTTCATATAAAAGTCTATTACATGTCTTAAAAAGAGCTGTACAAGGGAGAATTTCTACAAAGAAATGACCCTAAGTCTACAGCTAGGCGCAGCAACCACCATGCGCTCTCAAACAGGCGCATCTCGCCATGTGCTCTCGGCCAGGCGCATCTCTTCAGCAGCTCGATTATGTGCATCCTCTGTTATGTGCATCCCTTCAGCAGCTCAGTTATGTGCATCCCTTCAGCAGCTCAGTTATGTGCCGCCCTTCAGCGCTCCACAGGCGCATCGTGAAGTCTCAGTATATGCACCATCAAATGCTTCGACTAATGAAGCATTTATTGAGCAGAATGAGGGTGGCAATCAACCCTCTAACTGGAGGAAGAGCTTCCCAAACCAAGGAAGAGAGACACCACAATCAACCTGCGGCTAAAGGAGCAGCTTTCAACCCAACCAGAATGGGCAACACCCACTCTAGCAGGAGGAGGAGCTCTCCCAAAGCCCAAGGAAGATGATCGGAGCACCGCAATTCAGATCTACGTCTCTTCCAGCATAACAGAGACGAGGCTCGAGCATCCCGTTCTTTGGATGCAACAGACACCTTCCGCCTGCCTCAGAAGCCCTCGACTCCGACTTTTGGATGTAACAGTCACCTTCAAGTGCATCAATGAAGATAATGCGTCGTATTTTCACCCTCGAAGCATCTCATCAACAGAATGTGCTCGAACAAACAAGTTTATTTCGAAAGGACGTGAGAGAACGAGGCAAACCCTCTCCATGCCACTATTTATAGGCCGGGCAAATCAAACCCATGCGCCAAGTGGCTGGCTCTCGAATCCCGTGTAATAAATTTGCATTGAATGGTGATGAACCTGACGCTTCGAATTCAGCCAAGTCAAAGACGGCTATTTAAAGCACTCGAAGAACATAACAGTCGAGCCCATAAAGACGTGTCATGCAAAGCGGATGCGCCGGCCAGACCGCACATCGTACTGACGCGCCTAGCTCCCATCAGCCCATAAGGATGCGCCCCAATGCGACCCCATGCGCCTAGTGGAACGCCGATCGATGCGCCACTCAATAGCCCATCACCTGTCAAGAATATTAAATGCCGAAGTCTGACAAAGTTGGCAGCACGTCCCCTGAGGACTGAACAGTTGACAGCTTTTTCATAAGACGAAGCGTCGTCAACGTCAGCACCATCATTACTCCCCTCGGCGATTACAAGCCATGTGGCCGCCCAACCATCTCGCATGCGCCTCCGCAGCCATGCGTCTAAATCTCTGTATGCGCCTCAAAAGCCATACGTCTTAGACTTTTCTCTGATCCCTAAAGATAGAAGTTAAGTCACTACTGAAGCCCCGCATGCGCTTCAAAAGCCATGTGCCCCGACTGGTTCATGACACCTAAAGGTTACGAGCAAAGCCTCCTCATGCGCCCAATCCCAGGCGCATCCTATCAGATTACTCCCCATAAAATCCGAGATTTCGAGCCATGGAACGACACGCTTCCTTTGACTTGATTCAGCCTATGAAGGGGTGCTAATCACCCAAGATCTCAGCAACTGAAAGATCCTCCCCATTGCTACATGTCAGCTCCGCCGCAGCCCACGACAACAACAAGAAGGGTTCAACTCCTCAATCATAGTGCATCGCCCATGCACCTCCATCAGCAACCACCACGTGGTGTCCCCGCGTACAGGCGCATCCTACATGCACGTATCAGCCAGCCTGCAAAGCTATAAATAGAGGGATCACTTCCTTCTTACACACACACACTGGCAGACAGAGACACACATCGGACAACCACAAACAACATATAGAGAGAGGCAGATATAGACTCAACGTCTTCTTTCTCTCCGTAAGCTCCGGTACCAGAGCAACTCAGACCTTCAGAGAACCGAGAATCGTGGTCAGATCGTCAACGGAGTCAATGCATTACCATTCGCTCCATTGGCACAAGAAACCCAGATAAACAAAAGTGTACTCCTAGGACTACGTCTAAGTCCTACATTGTAACACTGTTCTGTTTGTATTGAAATTACATCAAAAGATTTTAATGGCAAACAAGCTGGCGACTCTGCTGGGGACCTCTTTCTCCTCCACCGAGAAAGCTGTGTCGCAATCCGACGACGTGAAGGTGGGCTCCTCCCACAAGATGCTAGTCGTACGCCTCAATCAACAGGTGTATGAGGAGTTCATCTCTGAAGGCAGTACGAGTCCTTCGAAGCGGCTGCCGAAGCCGAAAAGACTCACCAAGTCTGGATGCGCAAGGTCGACGCCTCCGGCACCACCACTGAAGGGGATACGCCAATGCAGCCTTTCCTTCCCGCTGATATCCTCAGCAGCCAAGATGTGCCCACCGGTGCAGCGCATCTCTCGGGGAAACGTACGGCTGACCACATCCCCAGCCATCTCCCTCTCAGGCGAGGAAGATGCATCGACGGAACAGGGGCGCAGCTAATGCCCCACGCATCACCTCTGATGCGCCACAGAAGGTCACTGTCTTTGACAGACTCACTCGCTGTAGTGGAGAGGAGAATTTGGACTCTGAGTACTATGGCCCCAGCGGCTGGTACGAAGAAGTACAAGACAGCACGGGCCATGCACCTCAAACATGCTATGCCGACAGCAAACCAGAAGCATGCGCTCACAATCATGCGCGCTGCTTGATGATAAGCAGTATAAGGTCGACTCGGGTGCTTCTGCCGGAAATGAGTCGACCTTCAAAGTACTTGTCTCACTTGGGCGCATCTGTTGCATTCGCAACCAAGTCGAGCAAGACAAACCCTGTGGTCTTGAACTCCCGTGCCTCCATTGGTTGTGCGTCTGAGGTTCGTTCAAGTCACTGTAAATATTGTTCCCCATTACTGATCTGAGCGCCTGTTTGGTGTTGGATCAGGGGGCACATCATTCACTTGACCACCCCGACGCTTGGCCTTACCATGCGCCTGATAGGGGTGCGAAGGTGGCACTCTCCTCCAACGATCTGCGTAACATGATCACTCACAAACGCCGGTCAGGAAAGTCGACTGACAAGCACAATACGCCCCTTACAGGGCACGCCTGTGCTGTAGTCACCATCAACTATTATTGTAAAACAGCAGTCCCGCCACCAAGGCAGTCGGTGTTCCAGCGGCTGCAATCTTTAATACCTCTCCGACGTCGCCTCGGGAAGAAGGTGTCAATTGAAGAGGAACCAGAACTAAAGGTTGCTTCATGCAACGTAATCTCTAATTCCTCGTCGATCCGAAAGGCGATTGGTCATTCCTCGTCCTCATCCAAGAGCCAGCCGAGGAGAACCAAGACAATTGTTCCATCCTCTGGAGTGTTCGAAGGTACTCGGGGGAGAAAGAAGATCCGAGGAAGCTGGGGGTAGTCAAGCCCTTGTTGATCTTCCTTTGAAGACGAAGATGTCCTCCAGAGCACAGCTGGGGTGGATCTTCATCCTGGAGACGAAGTCAGCCTCCCGACGTAGCTGGGGGTAGTCTGGCCCCTGTGGACCTCCGCCTCGAAGACGAAGAAGTCCTCCAAGACAGAACTGGGGGTAATCAGGCCCTTGCGGATACTTCTCCCGAAGATGAGGGTGTCATCCAAAACATAGCTGGGGGTAGCCAGGACGAAGCTCCAGGAGAGGTAACTTCCCTACAAGAGAGCGAGGCCGAAAGCGAAGCCTCAACTGACCCATCCGACTCCAGCCGTGTCATGACAGTATACATGACTGGGGGTGATACCGAGCCGGATGCCGCCAGCAGACCTCGTCCAGCGCATGGATACCCTGGAGGGAGGACTCAAAACCCTCTTTATCTCCATGTAAAAGCAGTGTTTGAGATACGGTCAGCTTTGGCCAGGGCACCTTCTACCGGTCCTGACCCAGGGGCCAATGGAGAATCAAGTGTACCCCTTCAATGGGTATCCTTGGATACGGATCGCCGCGAAGCACCTCGGACGTTGGAGCTATCAAATGCTCAACTCTAGGCTGTACCATCTTCCCCGACTCCCAGCTCCACGGAAGACGTGGTGGAAATGATCAGGGACTTGCGCGAGTGCTTTGAGTCCAGGAACAGACAAGAAAAGCGCCAAAAGATGGGATCTCCCAACCCTATCCCCTCGAATGGAACAAAGTGGTTTATCCTCCTAAGTATAAACCACAAACATTAACGCTGTACGATGGGAAGGACTCTCCGCGTCGCTATCTGACATACTTTTAGTCCCAAACGGGACATCTCCAGAAGGAGGACGCACTACTCACCAGCATATCTGTCGGGGCACTGAAAGGAGTGGCGTACGACTGGTACTACAGCCACCCCGATAACTCTATATCTTCCTTCGACGACTTGACCCTCTTCCTCGACCGTTTCTACGACGGCGGGAAGGATATGACAATGGCGTCCCTCATAGAGGTACGCCAGAAGAAGAAAGAAACAGTTCGAGTATTCATCGAGCACTTCCGACAGGCTTGCTTCAGACTGCCCCTGGGTATGCCAGAACATGCACTCCTCTCCTCTTGCAGTATGAATATGCTGCCTGCAGTCAAACTCTGGCTCAACTCCACTCCTCCTCCTGACTGGAGTTCCTTGATCCTCGAAGCCGAAGCAGCAGAAAAAAAGGTGTCCAATGCTCGCCTTCTGGGAGTTAATTTCCCTGTCTTTGAGGACAAGGGGAAACGGCCTGCAGTCAGCAACCCCGGACGAGAGACGAAGGGAAAACAGGCGTTGACTGTCAATGCCTACAAAGGTGCATCAGCACCTACTCAGAAGCCTCTACTTGCACCAAGGCCAAAGGAGGTTTATTCTTTCAACGATGAAGACACCCACAACTCTTTGAGATGAAGCAGGGTGACAAGATCAAATTACCGGACCCAAAGCATCCGACGAAGTTGGAAAGTGGACAATCCGAGGTACTGTCACTACCATCGATTTGTCGGACACCAACTAAGGACTGCTACGTCCTCAAAAACTACATCCAGCGCATGATTAATGCGGATGTTATCTCCATCGACTACAAGGAGAAAACATCTCGGCCAACCTGATGTCACTTCAATTTGGCACCTTGCCGCCAACCACAACAAAGATGGCGTCGTCCCCATCCCTAAGGCGACAATGGAGGTGGTTAACTTACCACCTACTCGTGACAACGTGAGTGGACTCATCCCACTCACCACATATCGGGGAGAGTCTTATGGGTTCACCCAGATCTCGTCTCCGAGGTTACTCAACCGGAGGTACGCTCTGCCTCCAAAACTAAGGGCAGAAAGATCGAGTCTTGCCATGGTCTCTTCCTCTGCGGAAGAGGCACTTCCTGTACAGACGTTCACATCAGAACGCCCAATCTGACGAAGTTGTCGTCGAGGTGGTGCCTCCTTGCACCATCCCTACTGTCCAGGAAGTGGGCCCATCTAAGCCCCCAGCTGCCAATAAGCAGAAGCATGTAGAGGCCTATTTCGACAAGCCTCTACGGAAGGAGAATGCTTCGGGGCTAGCCAAGCCCACAACTTCGACATACTGGCATAACTTGCCAGTACTCCTGCCCGTCTATCTCTGTTTGAGCTTCTTCGCCTTTCAAGGACACTCATGAATCTCTCTGTGAAGCTCTGAAGGATGTTGAGTCCTTCAGTCAGGTCAAGCAGCCTGAAGATCTTCTGACTACATGTGCGCACTGTCTTTGTGCGGATGAGGTTATCCCCAACATAACCTTCACCCAACAAGACATGCTGCTCAAGCACAACCGACAAACATGCCTCTGTATTATACTGGGTATATCGGTTCCGTCAAGGTGAAGCGGATTCAGATCGATCCGGGGTCTTCCCTCAGCATCATCCCGAAGATGCTGCTCTCAACACTAGGGATCCCGATGTACCGACTGGCACCTTCCACACAACAATCAGTGGCTTCAATGCTAGCAAAAGCGAGCCGCTGGGAAAAATAGACTGAAGTGTCATATTGGTAACCTCAGAACTGAGGTCACTTGCTATGTCGTGGACGTTGACGTCAACTACAACCTCATACTGGGTCGTCCGTGGCTGCATGAGTACATGGTGGTGCCATACACTCCACTAATGTATGAAATACGTGTCCACCAATGATATCATCCGGACGGAGTTCGCGGACATCGACCCTTTCAAAGGGGTTGGAGCCTACTTCACTGATTCCACCTTGTACAAGTCACCTGACGAGGAGGAAGCCAATGATTCTGACGACGAAGCAGAAGCGGTAGCAGAGCCGGACATGGAGCCAAAGGTGATTCCAGACGCTCCTTTGAAAGTTTGACTCAAAGGGAAGCCGCCTCAGACGTTGCCTCCCATGAACATCAAGTTGCCTGGAAAAGCACCAACTGCTACAGGTAGAACACTACTGAAGCTCCCTTGAAGATACGGCTCAAGGGAAAGCGCCTCAAACATCGGCTCCCCTTATGGCAAAACAAACGAGGCACCAATCACTGAAGGCGCAGTTGAGGCACCTCTGAAGGTGCGTCTTAAGGGCAAGCCCCGCAGTCATCCGTCTCATCCAAACTGTCGGAGAAGGCCCACATAGCCCTCTCTACCCCAAGATTAAAGCTGTGGTGGACTCTCCCGATCCAATCCCAGTACTAACAGATGAAGAGCTAGGGAGTATATCTCTGATGATGTAGATGCACCCTCTCTGGACAATGTAATCCACGGGACAAAATCTCGTGTTTCATCAATTATAGAGTGTCTTTTAATTATTCTAGTCTTCCACATTGGAATGCCATATATATTAGATAACGCTCTACGGTCATTGCAAACATAAATAATGACCGTCAATCATGTAAATCGAGTAGTCCCGTCCCAAGGGGTCTATTTTGTAGTCCTACCATGGAATCGAGATGAAGAATCCATCATCTTCGGCAAAGTCGAGCGTCATCAAGACCTTCCGCCACTCGAGCAAGAACCAGATACCGGCAGGATCCAAGTCTATCGGTACACGGACAAGGCAAAGTACCTCATCCAAAAGATGGGTTACGACTTAAAAAGCAACAAAGGCCTGAACTACGGCAAGTGTCGACGTCTTCCTTCCGGCTTCCAACACCTAGAGAAAGCCGCAGGACTACTATCATCGAACTAGATGGGGGGTGGGCTATGTCACGCCACCGTCAACTCCAGAGAGTTCGGAGGCAGAAGAAGTAGAGCATTCTATTCATCTGAAGCATCAACTTGGGATTCTGATACCAGTATCGGATCGGTCTTCAAAAAGTGCTATCAGCCAACATGACATCTGCACAATCTCAAGAAGATGAAGGCGAAGACCAAACGCTAGAATTCTTCGAAGAAGAACCCTGGCTCAACGCCTAGGAGAATAGTGGGAGTCTTATTTTGAATTACGCGAACCCCCTACCGAAGACGAAGTTGAGCAGATCGACCTTGGGATGGATCTTCTTCCAAATCCATCTTCATCAGCAAAAGCCTAAAAGGAGAAGATCGACAATCTTTAATCCAGCTAGCTAAGGAATATATCGATGTCTTCGTTTGGAGGTACGAAGATATGCCGGGACTTGATCCCCAGATCGCGATACATAGGCTTAATATCTTACCTGATGCCAAGCCTATAAAGCAACAACAGCGACGTTTTTGTCCTGACATCATGAACGCTATCGATCAGGAAGTAGACAAACTCCTGACCAGCGGATTCATTCGTGAAGAACAACACCCGATTGGGTGGCCAACGTCGTCCCTGTCACCAAGAAGAATGGAAGATACGAGTCTGTATCGACTTTAGGGATCTCAACACTGCTTGCCCGAAGGACGAATTTTGCTTCTAATCACCGACGTGATGATCGACAACACATGTGGCTTCGAACGCATGTCTTTCATGGACGGGTATTTGGGCTACAACCAGATTAAGATGTTCCCCGATGATGCAAAACACACATTATTCAGGACTCTGAAGGGGGTCTTCTGCTACACAGTGATGCCCTTCGGCTTGAAGAACGCCGGTGCGATATACCAACGAGCTATGAGCACCATCTTCCGTCAGCATCTTCGTAAGACAGTCGAATGCTATGTTGATAACATCGCAGTCAAGATCCGTCTCAAAGGAGATCACCTACAAGACCTTAAGACAGTCTTCGATCTCATGCGAGCGCATTAACTCAAGATGAACTCCGCTAAATCCTTCTTTGGGGTTTCTAGCGAAAAGTTCTTGGGCTTCATTATCACAGCGAAAGGCATTCATGTCGATCCCGAGAAGACCAAAGCCATCCTTGACATGGACCCTCCGAAGAACCTCGAGAACTTCGAGGCCTGCAAGGGCGTCTGGCATACATCCGGAGGTTTATAGCAACCTTTTCGGAAAATGTCAACCCTTCATCCAGCTCATGAAGAAGGGAGTCTCTTACGTTTGGACAGAGGAATGCCAAAAAGCTTTCGACGACATCAAGGCTTACTTGACGAGCCTGCCAGTCCTGGTGGCACCCATAGCCGGTAAACTATTTCTCCTCTACGTCCGTGCCATGGATCATTCCCTCGGTGCTCTGCTTGCTCAGAACAACGATACAGGCTATGAGCAAGCTATCTACTACCTCAGTAGAACACTGATCGGGGCCGAACACCGTACAATCCCGTTGAAAAAGAGTGTTTGGCTTTGGTATTTACCATCCAGAAGACTGGCCATTATGTCTTGGGCCAGACAATTCATGTCATCTCCCGAGTCAATCCACTCAGAGTTCTCATGACGAAGCTAGGGTCATTAAATTCCCGGCTAGCAACATGGGCAATCCTGCTGACACCATACAACATGGTGTTCGTTCCACAAAAATCCGTCAAGGGTCAGGCTCTGGCCAACTTTTTAGCTGCACCCCATACCGGAGTCCTCAAGACTCTATGAAGACATCCCGGATGAGGTCCAAGAATCAAACGTCACCGAAGAAAGCTCCGTCTGGCGGATGTTTTTCGATGGAGCTTTAAGAACAGGCCCCGAAGGCCAAATCATCGCAGGTGTGGGGGTAGTCCTAGTCTCCCCCGATCAGCTGGTCATACAGCGTGTCTACTCCCTTTCGAAGCCGTGCTCCAACAATGTTGCCGAGTACAACGCTCTGATCATGGGACTCCAGCTGGCACAACAGCTGGGGATGGATCATCTGAAAGCCTACGCAACTCAAAACTTGTCGTTAACCAGGTCAGAGGGCAATACGAAGTTCGCCATGAAGATCTGATTCCTTACCATGAAGTTGCATTGAACATCATTTCAAATTCACCAAGTTTTCATCGAACATATACCTCGTTTATAAAATCTGGAGGCTGACGCTCTGGCTGGCCTCGCAGCCTCATTGGCAGCACCCCTCGGGACTCAACACTACGTCACGGTAGTTGGTCGAGACTTGGTCTGTCCTAAAAACAACCTTTGCTCACAAATGGCCCATGCTATGTCGACAAGAGCTGGTGTTAGTGTCCGAGACTGAAGGTTCCCGTTCATCGACTTTGCTGTCTACAAAATTCTTCCGGAGGACCCTAAAGAAGTCGTCTCAGTCAGAGGCGCTCCCTTCGATTCTATTACGATACAGCTACTAAAATGCTGTACCGACGCTCCTACGATGGACTTCTCCTTCGATGTTTATCCAACGAAGAAGCAGCCGAAGCCCTTGAGAAGCTCACGATGGAACCTGCGGGGCCCATCAACCTGGCCCTAAGTTGCAGGATCGACTGCGACGTATGGGCTACTACTGGCCAACCATGGCAGCCGACGCTGTCGACTATGCTAAAAAGTGCCATGCGTGCCAGCTTCATGCTGACTTCATCCATATACGTCAGAACCACTACATCCTACGGTCACCTCCTGGCCTTCGAAGCCTGGGCATGGACATTGTAGGACCGATACCCCTCCTTCATCAAGGGGACACCGCTTCATCCTAGCCATCACCGACTACTTCTCCAAATGGACAGAAGCAGTTCCACTGGCGGAAGTGAAGAGCTCTAGGGTGATCAGCTTCATCAAGCACCATGTCATCTACCGTTTCAGGGTACCTGGAGGATTATTCACGATAATGGTCCTCAATTCATCAGCCATGTTTTCAGCAGATTCTGTGACAAGAATACATTCAAAACGTGGCATCAACCGCCTTCAATCCGGCAGCTAACGGATTGGCCGAGCGTTTAACAAGACTATCGTCAGGCTACTCAAAAAGGTCGTGTCATCCAACAAACACGACTGGAATAAAAAGCTCGGCGAATGCCTTTGGGCCTACCGCACTACGGTACGGACCCCGACGGGCAAAACACCATTCTTCCTGGTCTACGGGAGCAAAGCGGTGCCTCTCGAGATCCAGATACCCTCACTCCGTGTAGCAATCACAAATCAACTCACAGAAGAAGACAATCAACGTCACCGTCTGCGAGAATTAGAGGCACTTGACGAAAAGTGTCTCCTAGCTCAACAACGCATCGAACTCTATCAAGCCCGCATATCACAGGCTTTCAACAAGAAGGTCAGACAGAGGACTTTCCAAGTAGGCGACCTGGTTCTGGCAGTCAGGAGGCCGATGGTGTTGACTCACAAGATACCAGAAAGTTCGAGCCCAAGTGGGAGGGACCTTTCATCATAGAGACGGTATACTCAAACGGTGCTTACCGCCTCGCCAAATCCAATGGAGACATGTTCATGATGCCCATCAATGGCAAGTTCCTAAAGAAGTACTATTTTGACATCCATCAGACATGTACTTCTATTTCTCCCTAACAAGGGAGTCTGTAGACCCAATCATCAGGGCTCGCATACAATTCCCTTCCACAAAAACTTATGCTTCGGAACCCAGCTGTTCCGTGGCATTCTACCCTCTAGTAGAAGGACAACCACGTCCACATTACCTCTGAGTTGTTCCCCACACCCTACAAAGCAGAATCTTACACTCCGTAAGACTACGCTACCCATCATGTTTACCACGTCCATATTACCTCTAAGTAAACATCCCGTACAGACAACCCCTGCGTTGCCGTACATTGATCGTAGAACTTCCACGTCCACATTACCTCTGAGGAGTTCCGCGTATCCCCCCAGAGTCATTCCTACCATGTCCATAACACCTCTGAGTAGGGATATTCTATCATTTGAATCCCATATTTGCCACGTTCACACCTCTGAGCAAACATGTCGGTTCTCTCGAACTTATTATCTGTACCTAAAAACTAAGGTGCGAAAAGATAATAGGTCCACACAAATCATCAAGTTATGACAGCAAAAATGAATACCACAAAAGAAAAAAAACTCTGTATTCTTTATTCAAAAGTAAAGGATTACACCCCCAGCAAGAGTTGCAAATTACACAAAAATGAAGAGGCTACAATCCCTAAACATCTCCGGGGTTGGCCGAAAGCTCTTCAATCCGACGCTTCAAGTCTGCCGTCCGAGTCTCTACGGTCGCCCGGACCCGGCGTTCGGCTTCTTGACGCATCGTTTCTATGGCCTCAGGAGAAGTGTCGTCCTCGTGCTTCTCATCCAACTGCTGCCGCTGCTGAGCCAGGGAAAGAGCCTAGCGGGTGAAAGCTGCTTCCTCCTCCTTAGATGCTACATGTTCAGCCTGGACTCGCTCAGCATATATAAGAGTTGGGCCCGCTGGTCTTCGAGGAGGCGAATCTTGGCATTAACCTCGCTATATTAGCGTCCAACGCAGCTTGCAACTCCACCTTCTCCTGCGTGGACTGAGATAGCCTCTCCATCGCAGCCTCAGTTTCAGCCACCTTGCGTTCCCAAACACCCACGGTGGCCTGATAAGAGGACTCAGTCTCAGCGATCAACTTCTCCTTTTCTGCGTCTATCAGGGCGGAGAGATCATTTGCTGAATACACTGAAACTCGAAAAGTAGTTGGTCCAGCTCAGCCACCGAGGCCTCCAGAATCTGGGCCATATGATCATGGCCCTAGTGGAGACGTATCAGACCGATGTGGAGAAGCGCCATGGATTTCGCCATTGTAAAACTCATTAGCGTTCATCACTGTCGATACACCATTCTGCAGCATCTTGTACACTGCCTCAACGATGAATTTACTCATCGCATCCGCCAGCACTTGTAGTGTCATGACATGAGTTGGAGGAGCTGTCCTAGATGGCAGACCTAAAGAGGACCCGCCAACCTCGATCTGTGAGGCTGGAACGTCGACCTCAGCAGACCCTCCCGTATCAGGGACTTGAATTCTACTACTAGCTCGAGACGCCAAGAGAGCAGAAGGAGTTGGGTGGGGTGTCGATATCGTCCCCCAAGTCGAAGAAGCAACAGAGGCTCCTGCACCAGCAAGCCCTTGTCCTTTTCGTCTCAAGGGGATTATCAACATCCGGAGTCGCCTCCTCCACCACCAAGGTGCGACCTATAACCAGCACAGAGCCTTCCTCTGGCAAGCTAGCGGGATCAGCTCCCGTTTCTGGCGGGGCACGTCCTCTGGGGTCGGGCTCGGCAGACGAGTCCCCCTCCTCATCAAATCTCTCTTCGGGGATAGAACCTGTCGCTACCTCCCGGTCGGCATCCACCTCAGCCTCCATGCTGATCCGGGGTAGGGCTCGGCAAACTACAGTCGACCTTCCCACATCATGACAATGAGGGGAATCAACCCTCTCCTCTATTTCAATCATGTCTGTTGCCCCCGCAACAGACTCACGCATCTCTGGAGGAACGTCATCTGAAGACGACGAACTCCACTCCACTTCTTTATCTCGAAGCCCCGTGTCTGCTGGACCCTCAACGTCCAAGGCCCCCACGGCGGCTTGCACCATCTCGGAAACTGCTTCAACATAGCTTTCCTTCCAACATAATTTGGAGATACTGAAATCTCCGTAGGAACGACATCGTCCGGGTTCTCCACGGGAGACATCACGATTGGCGGAATGCGCTCTTCAGATAAGTTCGCCACCTCCTTTGGTTTGCTGGCACCCGATTTTGGAGTTCGGGGTCTCCTTTTCAGCGGATCCTGCAAAAAAAGTATATGTCACAAAAATGGTGGAACTAACCAGACTATGTGGGACTCCTTACCTCCATAGAAGCTGAGTCTGTTGACACTGCCGGTGACAATGCCTTCTTCTGTCGCTTCGGCGCAGAAGAGCCAGCCTCTGTATCAGCACGTCTCTTCGGCTGATCGCCCGAGGGCTCTGCCCGACCCTCCGTGGACACGACAGGGGTACCTCGATAACCCACCTCTGGTGTACGTTACGACCGAGCCTTCGCCAACTGATTCCCAGTGGCCTCTAACTGGGTGCCGATAATAAAACTGGTCTTCCGATCGTATCCAGGGGACGCGGCATTCATGGCACATAAAATTTGGCGGCCGAGAAAAGAATCGGCGGTCGTGGGTTCTGAACAGGCAGCGTAAAACGAGCTCCGGTACATCCGACATTATAGTAATGCCAAGCTCGTGCACCATCCAACAAGCTTCAGTATACCCCAGGTTAATACTGGGGTTATCCAACATCAACTGAGCATAGCCGAATTGTCGCACAAAATGGTTCGGCAAATACGGTTCCAGTAGCACTGGTTCATATTCCGGTACACCAGATAGGACGGCCGGATACTTTAACTAGTGGAACCCCCATGGAGGCAGAGTGGTGGCATCTTCACCCGAATCCATTAAGTCTTCGTTGGCCTCAAAACCCAAAAAGATGGGACCAACTTTGGTGATCTCCACCCCTGAAGGTGGGATAAAACTTTCCTGCAAACAGGAACACCGGTATGTAACCAACTCCTTTGGCAAAACGGCAGAGGAATACATCTCCGGCCCTGTGGTCTTCTTCCAAGCCCGAGCTCATCACGTTGGGATGGTGCAAAATTAACCACCCCATCAAATAATGAAATAGTAGTTCGGCACGAGGAAAGTTGTCATTCCTACCTCGTTCGTGAACCATATTTCCAGCAAATTCTCGTAAACCCCGCAGCAGGTTACACACCATTGCAGGGAGTAGAGCCAAGCGACGACCAAAAACCAACTTCACAGCTGCAGGATCAGATTCTGGGTCACTCTTTTCACAGAGCCTGACCCCCTGAAAAGATGTAATCCGAGCCAAATCATCAGATAAGCAGCCAATACTGCTTTGGACGACATCCGATGAGTAAGGTGCCAGAACAGCTATAGGAACGCTCATCTGACACCCGGTCCTCATTTTCTGAGGGATCCTTCTCTTTAGCCTGCTCATTCAGAGAGCACCTCTCTACTGGAAAGCGCTGGCGGAGTTGTAAACCGAAAGGGATCTTCCTTGTCTTGTTTAAAGACATAATCTCTCCAAGCAGTCACATGAGGCTGTGACCCGCCCTTTTCCCTCTTCTGCATATAATAATGATGACTCGCCACTTCCTTAAAGACGGCCATCATCTCCTCCGCTTTGTCCCCCAGGACTTGGAACTCCTCGTTGGTCGAAAGTATTCCTATAAGGTTCTGATCCCCAAGGGAGCTTTGACACCTCGTATATTTCATGAAGTGAGAGTCCCAGCTCCCCCACCGGAGTGAAGAAAGTCCCGTCTGGGTGTTAAACATCTCCAAAAGTGCGAGGAACATATGCCTGTTGATCTCGACGCCTGCCTGGGTAGCACGGATTGCGGCAGTCAGCCCAATTTCTCGGAGTTTGGTTCGAAACTACGCTAGAACCCAGATCGTCAGCTTATCCCACTTGAAAACATAGTGACACCAACCCTCTGCCCAAAATTTACCTTTCGGGTATGACCGCTCCAACAATAGCATCCGATTTGCAAAAGTCAAAGCGCCGAAAGCAAATATGTTGAAGGGAACGTCACTACAAATGCTACCAGGACGCAGAGTCTGCCAGGTGAAAGAAGCCCAGCCCGTACGGCGCTAAAGTATCCCTCTGATCGGAGGTAGAGTCGATCTTAATAATGCCTGCCACCGCTCCCCCCTGAGATGGGGTTAGCTCCCAAGACATTCTTCTTGGAAGCAAGACGACAGAAAGCCGTCAAAGGCAATTGATGTTCAAGTTGCTTAACAGTCATATGCACCCCTTTTGTTGTAAAGAACCAATCTCCTGACCTTTAATATCTTTGCTTCAATAGAAGTAAGGCGGTCCCCAAACAGGAACTCATGCTTCAAGAAAGTCACATTATCAGAAGTGGCAGATTTTAAAACGCCACGCTCCATCATCCGTTGGAGGAACCCATGCTGTTGTTCCCGGATTTGAGTCATTCTTTCGGGAGGCTGATCCAGCATAATAGCAGCTTGGGCAGGTTTATTACCTCCTATTATAATCCACCCCCATCTGACAGAGGACAGCATCCAGAAGCACTTCATTCAAGAGGGACAGTCATACACTGGTGGTCAACAAAAGAAGGCAAAGATTCAGAGATGTTAGAAAACAAAAGAATCTGAGCCACGTTCTCATCAAAAGTGCATAAAGCTCAGACGCATCTGAAAAGAAGCTTCAGCGCATCATCAGGTCTAAACCCATGCGCGTCGGCAGTGGAGCTTGGCGCATCATCAGGGTCTAAACCCATACGCGTCGCAGTGGAGGTTCGCACATCATCAGGGTCTAAACCCATGCGCGTCGACAGTGGAGCTTCGGGCATCATCAGGGTCTAAACCCATACGCATCAGCGGTGGAGCTTCGGTGCATCATCAGGGTTTAAACCCATACGCATCGACGAAAACCTCAACACATCATCAGGACTCAAGGTCCATGCACGTTGGCGTACGTGAATTCTAAAAATATGGTAAAGGATGATGAAACCTACCAATCACCGCCGCCGCCGAACGTCGATGGGCGGCCGGGGGACATCATCTACGGCAGCCTCTACAGGCTCTTTCCCTTTGCCTCGTCCTCTGCCACACCGCCACGAGGAGTCTTGGGAGCCATTTCTTGAAAGAAAGAAGTTAGGGTTTTTCAAAGGAAGAACTCTAAAAAGAAAGAAAGCAAAGAGAGGAGAATCTCTCTCTCTCTCTAGTAACATGATATGCTGTCTGTTCCAATTTATTTTCTATTCATGTATACATTCATCTGAGCTGCTAGAGGCAATTTCTACTAAATCAAATTCTTCTAAATCTTCAAACCATTCTTCTGTATTATGTCCAAAGCTATTTATAAATTCTTCGTCTTTTATATCATTATTGTTTCTTTCTCTTAATGATTGGTCTTCTAAAGATATAATAGAATAAATGGATTCTGTATCAGAAATAGTTTCATCTATATTGATTAGATCTTCATTAGTGCATTCTACTAATGTACTATTTCTGTCATGTTTATTTATTCTTTTAGGGCAAGTTCTACTCAAATGTTCCTGGCTTCTACAAGTGAAGCACTCAAGTTTATTTTTATATAGTCTGTTAGGCTTAAATTTTCTAACATGTTTATTTGGATCCAAATAAGATTTCTTTATGTTAGATTTTCTAAGATAATAGTTCTTCTTTGAGTAATACCCTTTATTATTTTTGTTCTTATATTCCTTATTCTGTCTGTCACTAGCTCCATAAGTTTGGGCAATGTATATCTCTTTACAAAATCCATAATCTGAATGTTTTAATTGTTTGTTTTTGTATTTGTATTTCTGTACATTTTTCTTTTAATATTTTTATAATATGTTGTATTCTCTGTCCAATAGTCCAAGGATGTCGAGGCTTTTCTTTTATACCTGGTTCTTCTTTCCACTTTTCAGCTATTTCTATTCTTAGAGCTCCTGGAATTTTCTAAATAGTTTATCTCCTAAGTCTTGATTGAAAGCATTGCCTGATATGCATGTATAGTAGAAATAATCATTCAAAAATTGTTTGATATACTTTCATTTGTATATACTCAACTGTTCTAGTTGTCTTATTGCATCTTTTTGTATACCAATATGTCCTAAATTTGGATCTTCTTCCGAATAAATATTCTAGATATCCAATCTCTATTATTGCCAAACCAAAATATTCCTACTTCCCCATTTTTCCTTATCAAACTATCATAACATAAAATTATAAAAGTAAGGGACCTAACCCATTGAATCATGACTATATCAGCTATTCTGATATATAAATTTGATATATAAATCCTAGAAGCGGTTTTATTTCCTTGGAACATACAAGGCTACAATTGGATTGAAAAAGGCATAAGCCTCAGGCAATTTGGCGAAGAAAAAACTATTCAAATCAAAAGTAAAATTAAAACAGATAGAGATGAAACTAAAGATATTAAGCATAACAAACATTTCGTTCTTGTAGATTAGAAAATTGGATTTTGATTGAGTTATTTTTATGAAGGAAAATTGTAAAAAAAAGCAGGTAAAAAAGTCCTTCCTTTTCTTCAAACTCTCCCCGATCCAAAATCCTTCCTTTCATTCTCAAACGAGAATACAAGGAATTATAGTTTTATACAATATCTTAATTGAATTCTATGTAATGATCAATAATTTTTTTTTCATATTTCTATGTGTTGAATCCTAGCAACAAAATATTTCATATTTTGGTTTGTATTGACGAATAACCAATACTAATATTAGTGTTTATTAGTGTCGAATATGAATCGAAATGGGGCGTGGCCAAGCGGTAAGGCAATGGGTTTTGGTCCCGTTACTCGGAGGTTCAAATCCTTCCGTCCCGATTGTCTCTATCAGAAACAAAAATTCTTCTCTTTAACAACTTTCTGTTTAATGTTGGATGTAGAGGCAATCAAGAAAGCTGCATAAGTGAAATATAACCTACAGAAAAGTATGCTAATCCAACCAATCCTGCTTGCACAATGGAAAGAGCCACCGCTTATTTATCCATCGAATCAAATTTGACAAAGGTGTACGTTCATGAGCCCATGCTAAAGTTTCAATCAATTCCTGCCAATACCCCCGCCAGGAAATTAAGAACATAAATCCAGTAGCCCAAACAAGATGCCCAAATAAAAACATCCACGCCCATACGGATAAACTATTCATACCAAAAGGGTTATATCCATTGATAAGTTGTGAAGAGTTTAACCATAGATAATCTCTTAACCATCCCATCAAATAAGTGGAAGATTCATTAAATTGTGAAACGTTAGCAAGGCTATGGATTTTATTTACAAAATTATATGGGTTCGCCCCTAAAGCTATTTGTTGATTATATTTTGTTACCTGTGTGCTTTTAAAAGCCTCCCACATTGCTCTTATACTTTCTCCTAAATAAGTTTCTAAATATCTAAATATTTCTTCTGGTTCCATATTATATGCTGATGTATAATATTCTTCTACCAAAGTATATTTCCATACATCGATTAAATTAGACCAACTTTGGGGGATTGCAACCATATTATATTCGTATCGAGATGACGTACGTCCCGACAAATCGGGCGATGTGGTTCCATAATATGCTGATGTGGGATTCGACGTAAGTCAATTTTGTTGTGCGTGTGCGACGAAATCGAAGCGTATCGGTTGAGATACACCATATCGGCCCCTTTACAAACTAGCCCATAACTTTGTGCACATTCATCTCGATATGAAACTTGTGCTAATAGGACCGTGTCATTTTTCTAGTCCTGTATGCCAAGTTTGGTCCAATTATGAGAAGGTCGACCGAAATGCTAGTTTGGTGGGCCCGACCCGATCCAACGGGCGAAATTGTGCACGTCCACCGGAATCCAACTTTGGACATACGGTTGGGTTCGTATCGTCAAATCAAACTCGTAGATATATAATTGGATGACTTTAGAGATCATAGATACTGTCATGTTTTCGGTGTAAAGTGGGTTAACGGCGGATATCGTTTTGACCTGTAATTACGATTTTGTCCCTGTGTCCAGAATTGGACTTTTGGACATGCATTTTTAGATATTTCTTTTATAACAAACGTATTGGTGATGTCTGTTTCAGCATCCGGAGACTGTCGTGCGAGTTTGACTTTTGTGTGGTACACTGAGTGATTGGTATTATCGATTTTCCTAGCAAAGGACCCCAGGCGAGTACATTTGTTGTTTATTTTCGATATTGTTAATTAATATAGTTCATTGTTAGTCATTTAATATTTGATTCTTGACACGCTCATCACATGGATGCCATATTTGTCTTTCTTCTTTCTTATCTTGTCATATTTCTTACCTGTCGTGTCGGGAAAAAGGTACCAAGTAGATGTGTGATCTGACCATAGACCATATTTTATTTTATAAATATAGACCTCGTAGACCGTATTTTATTTCATACAATGTAGACCTTGTAGACCGTGTTTTATTTCATGCAATATAGACCTCGTAGACAGTGCTTTATTTTTATTGCTATTTAGACATTATAGACCGTGCGGTGTAGTGCCCCAGCCGATCACACATCGAAAGGAGTACTTCAACACACTTAGATAGCTATGTTCCTCGTTCCACCCTTTATATTCCATATACTTTCATGTCTCTAGTTTATTGTATTGCCATGTTATAGTAGATTCTCTCATCATGTATTTTATGGCTAGTCTCTATTTTATAGTCGTTATCATATATAGGAACTGCACTCAATGAATTGTACTCGTTTCATTCCTGACTGTAAATAAACTTTTTTTAGATAATCGCCTGCTACATTATGCTTGGACCATTTGGGAAGACATGGATTTATGCTGAGGTCAACCATAGAAGACTAGTTAGATGTGTTGTCAGTTTTTCAATATTTGTAAGAGTTTATATTTTCTTTAAATGTAAAACTTGTGAATATTGTAAGTTTAGTTATTATGAATGAGCAGAAAGTTATTATTTTTATGTGATATTGGCATCATGGCCTTGACAGCGTTCTACGCAGACACTGCGGCGTAGACTGGCTTGGACACGCTATCGTATCCCGAAAAGTGGGTACAGTCGTGACAAGTTTTTGTGGTAGCTCATACAGGTCAGTTTTTGCAAATTGTGCGAACTCGTGATAGTACTTAAGTTAGTTGTACTATTACGAGCCTGCGCTATAAAATGCTCATTCAAAAGTTAGGGTTAATTTGATTTTAGGAGAATGGCTAGGACTAGAAAAACCCTATTCAAATTGACTATTGGGTAGTTAAGGTTACTACATAGATCGTGTGATTTAGTCAATGATTTATTGAACTCTAAAACCCTTTTAGGTAACGTAGAGAATTTTTCTAGAGTGATATTCCATTGTATTTGATATGATGGTACGATCTAAGGTAGGTAGATTAATCGCTTGTAAACTAGGCCTTCCTATAATTCTACCCCTAATATTGATCATCTGTTCGAATTTTATTTTGCCCTCCTTAAATATCATATCATATCCGAATTATTTATTTATTTTCCCTTTTTGCCATAAGGAACTATTTTTGAAATAATTTTTGATTCAATCACCCATATGTTAAGCTCGAATTAGTTTTGATAGGGATTAAAATGTTTTCTTTGTTTTCAGTCATTTCTTTCCAATAAATGTAGTCTTTCAAAATTAATACTTTTACTTGAAGGACATATACTTACCTTTTTCTAATCATGATCAGCTAGGTGAATCGAAAAACTCTTTAGAAATTCTTAGGAATATAGTTGGAATAATTTTAATGACCTACAATGGCAAGACATCAGCGCACTGTCGCCAATTTTCTGAGTTATGGGATTGCGAGTGGTTCATTGCAGCCAGCAGCGCACTGGCAAGACACGACCCTAAAGTTGCAATTATTTCAAGTAAACGTAGGTTATCGACTGTTGTTAAAACATGTCTTAGTGTCCACTTTGATCTAAGTTATCTTTATATAAATATTGGATAGAGTTAATAAATTATTCGATGTCATATCATATTTGAGTCACAACCAAGGGTTTATTACAGCTAGGTGTATACTGGCAAGGCATAAATATCGATAAAATGACTTCAGACATAATTACAGTTTTCAGATACTATAGAGGTTTTTAAAATGACATGTATGTCTCATTTATTCAAGCCAACACTAGTAAAAATCTTATAAGTTGGGTAGCATGCCTCACAACCTAACATCCTGTTGTCCTTATGAACTATTAACGAGGTAATTGAATGATACTAATAGATTTATCTAGACTATAGAGTTTAGAGGTCCCTAACCCATTGGTCGACCAAGGCCTTAGATAAAAAGACAAGTAGGATACCTATAGAGGCATCAATACCGGACGAGTCTTAAATTTTGATGAACTTGAACTACTTGTGTTCTTTCAATCATAAATTATGCGTACTTATATTTTTGGAATACCTTGACTAATGTTGCTATTATAGCCTAGCTTTGCAAGCTTATTTTTATTGAGCTTGTTCAGGACATATGTTTATTGGGGACGTCCACTAACATATTATCTAATTAGAATCAGTATATGGTCTGATCAACCTTAGTGCACATGGTTCTCTCTTCATATGATTAACCTACGTGGATTGAGATATAGATGTCTCTAGGATCTCATCCACAACTGCCTTGACAACTCCCTTTGAATTATTCAATCGCCCTTGGAACCTCGTATTCACATTCGATCCCCTCTCTTTTGAACTTTTATTGTTTTGCCTTTACTTAATTTAGAAAAACAAATGCTTGTATTTGAGAGAAGATAGACACAGAATGTCCCCTTAGTTCACAATATCACCTATGGCCATGAAAGCTATTACGCAATCGTTTTCCATCTATTTAAAATGGAGAAACGATCTTCAAACTGATCCATATTTATCGTATCACATTACCTATTACACCGTGATCATGACTTGAATTTCTCTAACTTTATTAATCATAAAACCTTGTCTTACTTTAATTTGAGAAAGAAATTTCTGAAGTATATAGGTTGTGAGCCCTCTAACTTTTAGGATTTACTAGTATTGCCGATTAACTAG
Source organism: Iris pallida (assembly GCA_029216955.1). Taxonomy (NCBI): domain Eukaryota; kingdom Viridiplantae; phylum Streptophyta; class Magnoliopsida; order Asparagales; family Iridaceae; genus Iris; species Iris pallida. Next base: position 36,098 of record JANAVB010023580.1, on the reverse strand, counting down.
GATAAGTTGGTTCCTACTAGGATGATGAATTCGTGCCACATGAACACCCACTTTCTATTTAATCTTTTGGTGTCCCTTACCATGACATTGATATTTGGAGCACGAGACCAGTTGTTACCTTCCAACAAATTCCATATACAAGATCTAGACGAGTCCACCTTCATCTAGACATATCATATCTCACTCAAACACGTCTCTTGTACTCTATTTTTATGATACGACTTTCATGTCAAAAAAGGCTAAACTATAACCCTTACCATAATACCGCGCACTTTCCAACTACAATTAGAGACTCAACCTAGACTCAAACCTTTTGACCCAATATATGGTTGTGATATACTCGAAGCCCGCTGCACACATGCCACTAATGTGCCACTCAATTGAGTCCTCTTATGCTACTTAAACACAAAAGTCACAAAAGGCACATTTTTGGGCTTTAGGAACCTAGTTAACCAATCCGACCGGCCATTAGCCCAACCACTTGAGTTTGAACCTATTCTAGGTTACCCTAACCTAATAAGAATAATTAATATTAATTTTATGGGACCTTGACCAGCTAATATAGATCAAAACCCATGTTTCGTTCAATCAAATATTGATGTCTGATTAGGGAACCCATTAAAATCTAGTTAAACCATCCATGCATATCGCCACATTTGAACTATAAAACCAAACTTTATGAAACAGGTCCCTACACCTATTATAGTCCCCATCCCTTGGTCCACTAGCCCTCCTTCAATAAATTCCTTAATCGTAGATCTTCGTGGCTTATGTTATGCAATGAATAGAATCCTGCTACACCAACTTGTTTTCGGTTATGCTTGACCAAGACTCTCCTACTGCCTTGATGAAACATGGTCAATATATGGGTAATGTTAAATAAGTAGTACCTAGGCTTCCTATAGAGTCCATGACTATGATTAAAGTACCTCATATCCCCATATATCTCCTTGAGATTTGACCTTCTTAGAAGCCCTATAATTGTGCTTTCTCCGATCAGCCAACTTTTATAAGTTAGGTAGAATCTTGAACTTAGTGTACTCTATCTTTGATATAGGGGTGCCAAATTTGGATTCCATCCGTAACCGTTCTTCCATC
>JANAVB010023580.1:0-30000 GCA_029216955.1 Iris pallida | reverse complement strand
TAAATTCAAGACCATATTACATTTTCAAAACAAATTACGAACTATGCACTTAGTACAAGCGAAAAGTTTAGTCTTACAATATTTCAAACACAAAATTTAGTTTGTCCGCCATGGCCAACAAATATTCAGAACCATATTACAAGTCAAATATTACATCCAAATTGAAATAAGAGACATTCAAAACTCAAAAGATGAATCTTCATAGCCGTCTCCATCTTCTTCTTCTTGTTTCTTTTTCTTTTTTTCCTACTTCTTCTTCTTTCTCAAAATATCCTTCACCTATACCTTGAGGGACGGATTGAGAAAAATTATAGTCAGTATTGACTCACTTTATATGTAGAAATGACATCCAGAAACATAAATAGAAGTATCAAAGTGATGGCTAGCATTAAAGTGTCAATGTACACAGTGTGTATTTTTACATAAGAGTTTGGGCTAGCCCCATTTACCTTCTTCACGAGGGAAGGAAAATCTTATTCTTGGTCAGCAAATTCAACCTCTAATCTTATCCAGAATCAATTTCTGGTTGTCGGATATAGTCTTCATCTCTTTGAAGATATTCTCAAAGTTTGCAGCAACAAAATTGTATAGGTCATCAACCCTGTCCTTAGTGTTTTTGATTCCATAAGTTGATGGTTTTCCAGATGTTGATGGTTTGCTTGCAGCTGCTGCCCGTTTTCCAAACATTCGAGTGAAGGTTAGTTTTCTCATGGGGCCTTTGTTTTTAATATAAACATCCCCTACTAAGCTTGGGACAGAATGTTTATTAGCCATCGAGCATACAAATCCTCCGAAAGGGAGAGTTGTCCTTGCAGTTGGTTTTCCCACGAGATGCATCATTCTACTAAACATGTAGGAACCTATATCCATCCTTTTTTTCTTCCCCATATAATAAAATTTTTTTACTCTCTCGGGATGGATGAAAAACTCATGTCCAGTAGGGTTGAGTGTTTGAGATACGTAGGCATGCAACAATTTATACAAAGTTTTTAATTGATCTTACATTTTGAGGGGTCTTGGCACCCATCGAAACACCTGTAATCTCATGAATTGCATTCGTCATGAAACATTATCAATATCTTTCATATCAAACTTAGGAACTGGATCAAATCCATAAAATTCGTTGATGACAGCAGCATTTACCCTAATCAGTTTCCCTCTTAGAAACACCAGTGGTTGATCCTCTTCTTTTTCTTTAATTTCAGCCGAAAGATTTGAGTAAAATTCTTTTACTATTGTTTGAAAGATTTTCTCAAGACAGGATTTGTTCAGTTTCTCCAATTGATAGAATTTTAATATATCCAGGAAAGCTTCGTCTTCGACGTCATCCATCTTAATTGATCTTTCAGGCATAACAGCCTTTTTCTTGAAATATTTAATGTAAATCTTCTTAGTTTTTGAGTCTTTAAATTTTTTTACCTCCTCTCCAGCCTGGGACTTATTTGATGATTACTCTTCCTCTTCATTTTCCTCTTCTGATAAGGATTCAAAATCTACAGAGATGACTCTGTATCCGTTGCCACCTTAGCCTTCGCTTGAGTACGCCTTCGATCTTCATAAGTTGAGTCTTCGACGACTCTGTATCGAAGATAGATTTTCCGTCTTTGTCGAGCAGTGAGTGTTTTTAGCCTTTTTTGCACGTGGCTTGGCTGCCGCCTCAGCCTTCATCGTCGCTGCCACTACAACAAAAAATCCTTTTAATAATGCTCGATAAGACGTATTGATGACGCCTGATACCTAAGCGTTATTAAAATTCGAAATACCTTTATTTCTATGAGGTTTTGACTAATTCTGGGCTTTTTATGACGTTTATAAAACAAAGCGTCATTAATAGTTTAGAGCGGTGGCAAACTTGTAATATTTTGCAAACGTATTAGTATGTTTGAAATACCATTCGTCGTTCTCTCCTTAACAGACTTCAACTCTTTTCTTCCTTTCTCCATCCAAAAAAAAATTAGGGTTAGGGTTTTGAGAAGAGAAGGATGAAGAAATCGGGTCCGAGCAGAAATCACTGGGAGCTCTGCGGAGAAGAAGCCTCCCTCTACTGCACGGGGTCGTCCTGTTGGGGAGGGCGGCGTTTCTGCAGGGCCCTGTTTTGGGTGCTGAGGCTCGTATCGGGCCGCGCGCCGCGGCGAGCAGGGAGTGCAGGCAGGGGCTGGAGAGGGTGATCGCCTGGCGCTGGACCAGGCGACGCTGGACGCCCCACTTTCACTAGCGCCAGCAGCAGATCGGCTTCTGCCCCCGCCGCCCCCGCCCCGTCCAGAAGCCCGTCTGGCAGAGCGCGAGACCTACACCCTCCCCCAGTTCGAGTCCAAGGCCAAGCACTTCGAGCGCTCCCACCTCAAGAAGCTCCTCTCCTCTGGAAGGCTCGTGCCGACTCTGACCCCGTTCGAGACCGAGTCCCTCTTCTGGAAGGCTTGCGCCGACCGCCCCTTCTCCATCGAGTACGCCAACGACATGCCCGGCTCCAGCTTCTCGCCCGTCCCAGCCTCCACCGTCGCCGGCGCGGGGAACATCGGGGAGAGCACGTGGAACATGAGGGGCGTCTCGAGGTCCAAGGGCTCGCTGCTGAGGTTCATGAGGGAGGACATCCCCGGGGTGACCTCGCCTATGGTCAACGTCGCCATGCTGTTCAGCTGGTTCGCGTGGCACGTGGGGACCACGAGCTGCACAGCCTGAATTATCTGCACATGGGGGCTGGGAAGACGTGGTACGGGGTGCCAAGGGACGCCGCGCTCGTATTCGAGGAGGTGGTCAGGGTGCACGGATACGCGGCGAGGTCAATCCCCTCGGTGAGTTTTACTTCGACTTTCTTCCAATGGCTTTTTTTTTAGCTTCTCTGTTATTGTGAATTGTGGAAGGGCTAAACTTTCTAGTTGATCATAGTAGACAAGCTTACTTGGTTAAGAACCATATGGCCTCTTTGTTTTAAAGCAATGTCTTGATGGCGTTGTGTCCTGGAAAAACATCAAACTTGCCACCGAGATTCTGATACCAATGCTTATAATCTTGCTTGTTCAACAGATGACCTTTACCTATTTAGACACACAAGAACTTATACTTCTTGTCTAAACTCCATCAGTCCATCTATGTCCTTAAAACAAATATAAGTTTCTTCAGGTTTTTGGTTTAACTACCCTGATTTTGCTTTAGATAATTGGAACGACCTTCATTGATTTAACCACAGTGAAAATTACCTGAAAGTAGGTCTTAATTCTTATGAGCATCTTTGTCTTTCAGTTATTTGTGGAAAATCATGTAAATATGGAGGCAAATCCAAACAGGAGTACAGTTTTATGGTAACATTTTAAGTAAACGTTTTGTTGGGCATGTAGGAGGCTGGAGCAAATTTAATCCCATCTTCTGTAGCTTCAACAAACGAACTTGTTACTGTATGGGACCCTGAAGTTGGAAGGAAAAATCTTTCTGAGCACAAACAACTAAAACTTGCAAGGAGCTTAACCCGTGGGATAATTGATAGGGATCTCAAACCAAGTTCTAATGAGAGGAAGTAAGTTCATATTGCCTGCATATGGTGAATTTGCATCATCTCTTTAATTTAGTGCCTTATTGTTTATAGTCTGCATTTTGCAACCTTGTTCTCAGTTCTCGCAAAGGCTATTATATAGTGAAATGCTTTGCAATGCTAACCTTAAAAAATTGGTATGCCTACTGGTAAATCCCAATTATTCCAAGGCCCTTTATGTTGTGAAATTGTAAAATGCTATCCTCAAGAATCTGGTATGTGCACTATAGATGCAAATGGACATCTTTGCTGATAATTTGCATGTGTTTGCCTCGAAAAATTGCATATAGTCTGAGTCTCCTTCATGTTAAGTGAACTATTAATTTCTCTTTTTATTTTCTCATCATATTTTCTTGGCTACTTTACTGGATCTCTTCCCCTTTTTTTGGGTGAAAAGCACCTTTTGTATGGAAGGATTCATGGAGATAAATTGGTGTCCCAAAGGGTGCGACTTTCTATGATGTTATAAAAGTTTTTTTTTTTTTTTTTGGTGAACTGGAATTAATTTTTTGTTTTTTTATAAAGTTTTAAAAATTATGTTTTCTCCATCATCTTTCTAGATGGTTGTGGTATTTCCTTTTGTAATAAAAGCTTTGCTGTTTCTGACAAAGAAGCAAGTTCGGTTTTGGTGACATTAGATATATACTGAAGTGAGAATATAAAGTATTCAGTATGGAAGTAATTTGAATCCATGTATATGATACCCCAGCCAAGTTGATGTCATCACTGCAGGAGATCCATTATGTATGAACTTACTAGAAAAATACAAGTTATAAACAATTTATGTACCTGTGCAAGTAGGTCAAAGTAATTGTGGCTGTGTGGTAGACATAGGTAAAAGAAGTGTTAAGAACTATACTTTTTAGTTTTTTTTTCCAGTGTGTATTTTACTTTTTAGGAAAAACATCAAAATTTATCTTTGTCTTTCAGTTATTTTGTTCTTATGATTTAGAGATTTAATTTTTTGAAACACTGCTGTAATTAACAGATTTAGTGATTTATAATTTTAATACTTATAGATTTTATACTATCTCTAATACTCTTAATTGTTTTGATTTAGAGATTTAGAGACTAAATTTGGAGAAGAGATGGATGTAGTGTTAAATAGACCATGGGTGCGTTGTCGGATCTGTGTTGCGTAAACGATGTCCGTGTTAAATAGACCATGGGTGCCTTTTCTTATTCTATTTCTCTTGCCATTGTACCCTGAAATCTAATCAACTATACTTGCACGATTTTGATTTTTGTATTAATAGTTGAGCAGTAATTAATTCTGTGACTGGTGAATTGCAGGTCTTAACAAATGGCATAGAGGTGAAGCTGCAAAGGAATGCTTTTAGTGTGATTGAAGCCCCGACTGGTCTTGAGGAGAACAATGATGTTGAATGTGAAAATTTGTGGAATGGTTCTGATATATGTATTTGGATGTCCTATTTTGAAATAATGTAATGAAGATGGTGATATATATTATGTATATTTGTAAATGGATTAAATGGTACTTTATAACATTTAGATGTTTTCTTGTGAATATGGTTCAAAATGAATGTTTTGAAATTGAATTGAGCAACATTGACATTGATCTATAATTTTTTGGAAAGTAATATATAAATGTGCAGAATTGAGCGTTATAAATGTGCTAATTGAGTCTATATAGATTATCTATTCATAACGCTTTCAAACTACGCTGAAAATAAGTGTAGCAGAAACTCATCATATTCATGACGTTTTTATTTATGACGCTTTTAAAAAACATTTATAACACCCATTTTCATCACGCTTGCTTTGGAAAAAAAAGCGTCATGGTTTGTCATTAATGACGGTTTTTAGCCGTCATTAAAAGGTATTTCTGTTGTAGTTTGCCGCCGCGCTGCTTCCGCCGCTGCCCTTTCGGCCTCTGCCCTAGCGACCATAATCTTGGTTTTCGCCGCCCTTGCAAGTTCTGCCCTTCGGGCCTGTATCGCATCCCTTTGTGGATTCTTCCCCTTCGGCGACGGTATTGTTTCTTCGGCGACATTTTGATTAGAAGAGGGTTTGGGAGAAGGAAGAGGGTTTGAAGAAGTAGAGGGAAAATTCGACCGTCTTATGTGACCTTGGGAAGTGGAAAAAATTAGAATAGTTTTGAGTCTTAAATTAAATTTATTACTATTATTACTAGTATAAGACGGTCGAATTTATTACTATTAAATTTAAAAAACTACTTTCCAAAATTAAATTTATTACTATTATTACTAGTATATATCCATGTGAAATACTACATAAATCTTTGGGATTTTGAGACCCTAATTTTAAAAACTACTTTCCAAAATTAAATTTATTACTATTATTACTAGTATATTCCACGTGTTCCGTATAAATTATTGAAAAATTTGGCAGAAAAATGTGGTGGAAACATGTTTATTTAAAAAAATTTGACAACATATTTAAGAATGTGAAGTTTAATCTCAATATTTCCATGTTTCGAATATTTGATTAAATTTTTGAAAATAAGAAGACTATGTACTTGAAAAGAGTAAAATTGAAACACTCAAAGTTGTCCTCTATTTTACTTTGTAATCATATTTAAGATGGATTTGACGGCAAGATTGACGCTGGCAGCATAATCAATTCTATGACGTAACAAGTCATTGATGGGGATATCGTCGCTGATATATGGATTTGACGTAACAAGATTTGTTAATTATAAAGAGCAATGCTATAGTTAGCAAATGGGTGTAAGTTGTAAGAAGGTTGTAAAAGTTTGATTGTAGCCGAAAACAAATTGAGTTAACAAAATATTATATTTCATTAAATCCCAGCTTCGTCGCCGGAACATTCTCCGGAGAAGTATACAAGAGGAGGACAAAAAACTGTAAAAAATGAAAAAAAAAGTCTAGCCCTCACTGGCCTCGCGGAGGATCTCCGCAAAGTCCTGCAGGGTGCGCACACCCGCCCTATGGCACAGGCGGCGAAACGCTTCCCTCTTCTCCAGAGAATCCGTTCCTCCGGAGTGATCGACAACAGGTCAAAGTTGGGCGCCGGATGAAGAGGTCGAGCGATGACCTCCAGTGACAACCCGCAGGAGGTCAGGAAGTTCGCAGCCGCTGCCAGCCAGTCATGGGTCGGAGGCGGCGCAGAGGGTGCTCCATGCGGAGAGGCTCGACGACGACTGGTAGAAGACTCTGGCAATGGTTCCCAACCAGATGATCTTTTTGGAGCCATGTTAAATGTGCAACCTACTCAGATGAATGGGGACCCCTATATATATATACACGTTCCTAACCGACTCTTCCTATTCCTTATTGGAAGTTGGGATATAATGCTACAGTTACAACCAAATGCTTACAACACTCTTACAACCTTCACCCATTGCTGACATGTGGGCCATGGCCCACATGTCAGCAATGGGTGAAGGTTGTAAAAGTGTTGTAAGCATTTGGTAGTAGACTTAGCATTATTGATGTCTTTCCAGGCTTAGTTGGTTGTGCTGTTTGGCTTTACATGGAAGGCCTAGGTTCGAGTCTGGTGTTTGGGTTCTGTAGAATTTTTCTATTGTTAACATTTTTTGGGTGCTATTATATGCTTTTTAACTTAGTATGGAACAATTTTTGGGACTGTTAATGGCCATTCTCCGTTCCTCTAACACGGAGAATGGTACATCTAGGACGGAGAATTGTACATTTAGGACGGCGAATGGTACATTTAGGACGGAGAATGGTAAATGTAGGACGGAGAATGATACATGTAGGACGGAGAATGGTCCATATAGGACGGAGAATGGTACATTTAGGACGGAGGTAGGACGGAGAATGATACATGTAGGACGGAGAATGGTACATATAAGACGGAGAATGGTACATTTAGGACTGTTCTGTAGGGTTGTGAATTTTAAATAGTTTGGCTGTTTAGGTTTGTTTTGAATCTATATAAATTGGTTTTGAAGGCTCGTGAAGATGAATTAGTTTGGCTGTTTGGCTGTTAATTGCCATTCTCCGTTCAACACGGAGAATGGTACATTTTGGACGGAGAATTGTACATTTAGGACGGCGAATTGTACATTTAGGACGGAGAATGGTAAATGTAGGACGGAGAATGATACATGTAGGACGGAGAATGGTCAATATAGGACGGAGAATGGTACATTTAGGACGGAGGTAGGACGTGATACATGTAGGACGTAGAATGGTACATATAAGACGGAGAATGTTACATTTAGGACTGTTCTATAGGGTTGTGAATTTTAAATAGTTTGGCTGTTTAGTTTTGTTTTGAATCTATATAAATTGGTTTTGAAGGCTCGTGAAGATGAATTAGTTTGGCTTTTGGCTGTGTAAATAGATTTTAAAGGGTTGTGAAAAAGAAACCAATGTTTTCGTATCGATCACCATTAATTATGGTGAATGGCACTGATACCACTAATATGAGTAGAATTTGCACCGCCAGAATTCATTTTGTATAAGGTAAAATCTGTGTTGGGAAATGGCGAAATCTCTTGGATTACACTGAGATGTTGTATTAATGGTAAAATCTGTGTTGGAAAATGTCGAAATCTCAGAAGTGAGCCGTCTTAGGCGTCATTATATCACAGTCCATTTTATTTATAAAAAAATAATCATGTAAAAAATTAGTATTGACAAAAGTAAAATTTGCTCAAAATGGAGAATCGAACTCATAAAAAATATCTTGTATGTAGACTAGTGAAAAATATATATAAAGAAATGCATGCATGATGCATGCATGCATGCTAATGTTTTCACCATTCACCCCAGGAATGATAGAACATATCTAAATCATTATACCACTCGTACACAGGTTCTCCTGGTACTGGGATTACATTATCAAAGGGTTTTTTAAACGTCTGTATTGAATAACAAATTTTCCAGAGTTCGTCGTCGAAGATCACGTTGAAGCACCCACGTATGTCGAGCAGGCGAAGACCCTTGCAGTTGCATATGATAGATCGCAGCGTGTCTCCATTGAACATGCCGAATCCCTATAGAGACGCGGCATCGAATCAGCCACGGCCTTTCCCTCCGCCTCGTTTTTCGTGTCCAGCACGAACATGTTCCTGAGCATGAAATCCGGAGGGGGACATGTTCCTACTCAGCTTGACCAGACGGCGGCAATAATTTTCGACAGAAATTATTCCAGTCGACGTGATATAGAGGCAGTAGCTAATGTCGAGTTCTTCCAGCACAGGGAGAAACTCCAAGTGTCTCACGAAAGTTTCATCACTCACGTCGCACTTCGGAATGTGCAGCACCCTTAGAAATTTCCCACTGTATTATAAAAATGGGAAAACATCAATAGAAATTAACAAAAGTATACGTAAAATTTTGTAATAGAAAAAATAAAGTATTAGAATAAGACCAAATAAAATTTTGCACTGGCCTTAAACATGCAAAAGAGAAGGCTGCTTCGTCGAGCTTGTACGCGGAGAGGGACCCTAGATATTCCTCACTGCGAGCCACGAGCTTCATTACGGTCAAACTAATCTCTGGGTCCTCCGGCACCACTGTACCAAGTCGACGTTAGACCAATAGTCTAAGGGACCGTTGAGCGCCTTCCACCACGAACGGCAAACTGGGGCCTACGTTGCACATTACCTCGTCCGCCGGCATCCCCGACAGTACCAGTATCATCGAGAGAATCTCGGTAGGGATGACGGCCCATCCGCTGCAGTTGATCTTGCTCCTCTCCATTGCGACTGTTCTTCTTCTTCTTTCCTTTGTTTCTCTCTAGTCGGATGGGTTCTCTTCTTTGGAAAAGGCTATTTAACCCCTCGTTTACGCGGGTGTATGTAACCCGCTCGTGGAGGGGTGTGACCGAACAAGTCACGAATCTATTGGGAAATAACGGTAATGCCACTGTATTAATATTAGCAATTAGTCGTTTGGGCTCCCAACATATTTGGGTGATGCCATCTCCCATTATGTGGCATCTGACATGGCAGATGACATAACAGCTGACATGGCAAATTTTAACCCCAAAAATTAATCCCAATTTTTTTAATGTTAATGTTAATGTCAATATTAATATTAATGTTAATGCTAATGCTAATGTTAATGTTAATATTAATGTTAATATTAATCAATGTTAATTTAATATTAAATTATTTATTTACTATTAATGTTCATTTTAATATTAATTTTATTGTTAAATTTTGCCATGTCAGCTGTCATGTTAGCAACCATGTCATATGCCACATAATGGAAGATGGTATCACCCAAATTTTTTGGGAAGCAAATAGCATTTTCGTAATATTAGTTTTAATTATATTGTAAATTTTAAATTAACAGAAAAGCAATGTAGATTTAATATTAATGCTACTGTAAAAAATTTCGATCATACCTCGATACTTACGTTTGTCGACCGAGTTACCGTCTTCATCATTATCAAGTTTTCACCCGAATCATCAGTCATCGCTGGGGCGTGATGCCGTACGAGCCTGGAGTTGCGCTCGTGCAAGGCAAGATAACAGATTCACAATAGTGTTTATAAGCAGCGGAAGGAAAACGTAGTATACAACAAGAATCTCTTTTATTGATAATGAACTGAAGGTTACAATGGCTCTGAATAGCCCAACTCAACATGCCAATTGGCTACAACGCTCATGATCTCTCTAGCTCACAAAGGAGTACATTGTTCCATACATTATGCCTCTTTATAGCCAACAAGTAGTCTTCGGCTGAACATCTCCATGTCGCAAGTCCGAACGCCAATGCGGTAGCTCCTCTTGAACGCTAAGGACTCCATGCCTCGGGACGTCCAAGCCGAGCCCCGCCTCGAGCCGAACATATCCTGAACTTGTCCACCACCGTGTCCCTGCGGCAGATACAGTTAGACATAATCTTAACATAAACATTGTGATCGTGCTCATCTATGTCCCATTTCGCCTAGCCTGCAAGGTTAGAACTTTACATAAGAAATCATATCATTTCACTCAACCAACCAACCGTAAACTTAAACATATGCATAAGGGTGGCAGGCCCTGCGCCCCCAGCGCTAATCTCAGCCCACCGGCCCTATCTATATGAAGGTCACGGTGTTTCTGTCACGACCCGCACCCTGATTAGGGGCACGAGTACGTGGTTACGTCCAGCCTACGCCGCAGCTTCGGCGGTAGAATGCTGTCTAGGTCATCTATAAATACTACAACTAAACAGATAAATGTACCTGTACAGTATATACACTCCGAATGGAGGTGACATAGCAATACAGTCTCAATCACAAATGTAAAACTAAGGTAGATAGTATGGAAAGGAAAATACGAATGATGAGAACATGAAATAAGTCCAAGATCCACACAAGTCCAGAGCTATACACAAACAACCCAGAGAATCACATAATATATAAAAACTACTACAGTCTAAAAAGTACTAGCTAGCTCGTAGGCCAGGCAAACCTAACTAAGCTACACTACTCAGGGTGAGCAAAGTCTAGTGGCTCTACTAATAAGCCACAGCCCGGGTCTACTCCATCAGACTCGACCCCATAAAGGTCGGGCAATCAGTCACACGAGACAATTGTAATATGTCAACGGTATCCTGTCAGAAAAATGAGCAAGTACAAACACCAACAGCAGTTCCATATGAATTGACAAATACTATAAGAGACATTATAATGAAATACAAGACAAAGATATAGGCGACTTGGAAACCATTTGAAGCCGAGTTACAACCCTTGGACCAAACAAGGACCGGGGTTGTAACCCTTCTTTCAAATAGAACTTAGTCTCAAATCATGGTACAGTATAAAAGCAGGTAGAGCATGTGAGTAATGGAAACATAGCATGGTGAGAAATACGGAAAGTAAAGCTGAACTGGAATATAAGATACGACAATAAATGTAAAATGTGATTTGAATTATTAGAGCGATATGTGATCTGCTAGGGAGTCATGGTGCTCCCTGAACTGTAGCCGGTGCACCTCTCTCACTGCTGCCATAGCTAGCTGATGCAAGTTCTCCATGGTCTGTCGCAGCAATGACCATGGTCTGCATCACGCAATGACCATGGACGGTTCGCACCGTAATGCATCTTTGGCATCCTTATGTGTAAGACTATGATCGCTTCGATACGGGTTGCTAGCCCAATATCCGAAGGATCCCAAACTTACTGATATCATAGCTTATCACAACACTGGACGGTCGCAACCCGTCCTAATGATGTGCACCATAAATACCATACATAATTCCCTCCTTTGAACTACTCGGTTGAATTAAGATGATGTGCACCATAAATACCATACATAAATACCTACACTGGACGGTCGCAATAATATCATAGCTTATTGAGTATATTATATTGACATTGCTTGTCCTCCATTCGGAGTTGACCGTTCTCGACAGGTTTTGATATTATAACTGTTGTTAGATAGTAGAACTAGACAGCGTTCTACGTCGTTTCTGTGGTGTAGGCTGGGACGCTGTCACGCACTCATGCCCTTACTCCGGGTGCGGGTCGTGATAGGGTGCGCAGAGAAAGGAACAATGTCGCTGGGACCGATAGGTCGGAATCGGGGGTCGATCGAACGAGAACGATTGAATTAAGATCCATTCCACGTTATGGAATGGCTTCTCTGGAACCATCCTGGACGTATAGCTTTGTTAATCGGGGTCCTTTCAACGCAAGTAGCTAGCTCCGATGCAAGTCCCCGCTAAACCTGTGCTGATCAAGGAAACTACCGCCTTGTCGACAAGTTGTCCATAACCGTGCGAAGACATATTTTCCTTTTAGTTATTAAGACATAGCCTATTATCTTTGAAAACTCAATCCCTTTCCCGTGTTTGTGCCCTTGCATTTATCCTTTCATTCGCAACAACATTATCGATTTACCTAGGAAGGGGGTCGAGAAGAGGAGGGTCAGCCACTCACCTTGAGTTTACTTCAGGCGAGAGAATGGATCTTAATTCAACCGTTCCGTTCGATCGAGTCAATCGATCCCGACCTATCGGTCCCGACCGAATCGATAGCGACAGTGTTCCTTTCTCGCACCCTATCACGACCCCACCCGGAGTAAGGGCATGAGTGCGTGACAGCGTCCCAGCCTACACCGCAGAAGCGACGTAGAACGCTGTCTAGTTCTACTATCTAACAACAGTTAGATATTACAACCTGTCGAGAATCAAGGGTCGTCGTCTAACCCAGCTATGGCAGTCTATTCTTGTGTATTGCTCCTTCAACCAATCCATTCCTAGGCCAAGGGACCGATTCGGCCCACAGCAAAAGGGTCGTCGTCTAACCCAGCTATAGTCCGTGATGTCTTGACATTGCCAGTGGCCTTCACACCCTTTCACTGCTTAACAAATGCACGTGACACGGGACGGTGCTTGCTATACTTCGATAGCCCAACAAAACTCTTTTCTAATGTGTTCGTGCAACGACTTGACAAGCAAGGGCTACGTCAAGCCTAGCATCGAGGGAAATACGACTTAAACTATGGGACAAGCGAATGTTAATATTAATTGTAGTTCCAATTACATTTTAAATAAAAAGAATGCAATTTTAACTTTAACTAGTTTGAAGTAAATGTTAAATCCAAAACTATTTTTAATTTTAGTAGTCATATTAGTTTCAATAATATTGTAAATTTTAAATTAACATGAATGCCACGGTATTAGAAACCTAGCTAGCTGATGTCACGTTGCTCGGGGCTCGGTTAGTGTTGGTCTAAACTCGTACGTGCGAACTAGTTATTAGTATGATAACCAAAAATTGAATTTTAAGTTTAAAATCTAGTCGAGCTCGATCCTTCCTCTTTATCCCATCTCCCACACTCTCTTTCTCTCTCTCTCTCTCTCGGGTTCTCTCTCACATGTTGTGTTCCTTAACACAACAGATCCCGTAGCATTAAATGCTTGCATGCGTTATTCTATACAATTTAATAATAAACACTGATACCATATCATTAGAAGAGCAAAAGTTGTCTTGAAAGTCGTAAAAAATTACTTTGTATTGTCTTCTCAATATTTTTTGCATTGGAGATGACTTTTTAAACTTATTGTCATTTGTGAATATAGACGCCTATGCAAGTTATTGTCTTCTGCCTCATGCCACATAGGATACACAAACATAACAAGACAATAGGTTTCGTAGCATTAAATGCTGCTGCATGCGTTATCCTACAGAAGAGGGCCACGTGGAGATTGTTGTTGCATGCTTCCTCATGCGTTATTAGCTACACAATTTAATAATACATGTACCCATAAGACGAGAAAGTTGTGTTGTTGGAAGTTGTTTCCTTAAAATTATGCTTGCTCCTAGAATCACTCAAGATTTTTATGAGCCATCAAAAGAGAGCCACGTGCGGAGTTACAAGGAAGACGAAAGGTTGTGTTGTTGCCTTGCTGGAAGTTGTTTCTTCCTGAATAATGCTTTTTGTACCTCCAAATTGCACTTTCAAACTGTCCATCCTTACGTGGAAGCTGACGTGATATGTTGATCTAGCAGTTGACGTGGCAATTTTTTTAAATAAAACTAAAAATAAAATTAACATTAAAGTTAATATTCCAGATTAACATTAACATTAATATTATCGTTAACATTAATAATAATATTATAGGTCCTGAAAAATCAAGTTGTATCAATCAACAAAGTCAAAAATTCAAGATATTCATCATTATGATGAGTTGGCAGACAACAGATTGCGCAGACGTCACTTTGCGCAGGTTGGTTTGCGCATGTTTCCAATTGCGCAGGCTGACGTGGCAGAAGTCATCATTGACTGAATCAAATCAGATTTCCTGACAGCTGACAACACGAATAACGAGGAGACTGTTCGTTTTGGCGCCGCACAGTGCTCGAGGACGGCTGACAGTTGGCAGCGCAATCCGTGGTTTGTGCAACGAAGCCTGCGCAGTCTGAGTCTGCGCAAACCAGTGTATGCGCAGTTCACTTTGTGCATTCTACCAACATAACTGATAAATTACATGTGGCATTCATGCCATCAATTGCTCATTACGTGGCAACTGTCTATGCACGATCATGCGCATTTCAATCAAATAATGCCATATGTCTCAGATAGTTGGCCCACGATCCAGTAACTGCCTGCGCAGTCCATATCTGCGCAAACCAGTTGCTGCACAAATCAGCTTACGTAGTCCAAAATAACTGAAAGTTAGTTATTTTCAGAACTCTATAAATAGAGTTTCAAGTCTTCATTTCAAGGGGATCAAGATCAGAGATCAGAAATCAGAGAGTTCAGGAGTTCTTGCAAAAGTGCTACTAAATTCTTCCGAGACTTTTGTCTTCAACTTCAGAGGCTTTTGCCTTCAATTTCCAGAGTTGTTTTCAACTTCAAAGGCTTCGTCTTCAAAGTTCACATCGTCCAAGGGATAAAGCAATCGTCATCAAGATTGGATTCCTATAGTTGTAATTTTCCCAGAATTTTGTAATCTTTATTACAGTTTGTATCAATAAAGTTTTATACTTTTGTTTTTGCAAACAAAATGGCAACTCTGCTGGGGATAACTTTCTTCTCCGACGAGGAAGTAGCAACTCAATGTGACGTAGCGTCTATCGGGAAGACGCAGAAGACGCTGGTTGTTAAAGTCAACCAGACAGCCTACGAGGCGATGCTCAACTCCAAGACCACTCCCCGTACTGTAGCCACTTCTGCTAAGAGCAAAGTGCGCTCAGTTTGGGTCTCCAAGTCTGCACAATCTGGCAGTTTTGCCACCAAGGATGCTGTACCAACTGCTGCAATCTGCTAGTCAGATTGCTGCACAAACTGCTGTGCCAATAGTTGCACAGTCTGTCTCAACAACTGCTGCACAATCTGTTACAATCAAGGCTGCGCAGTCTGTTGCAACTGTTGCACAGGCTACTTCATATGCTGTCTTGTCAAAACAGAAGGCTCCTATGACTCTGGCGCAATTGGCAGTGGCTTTTCCTGCGCAAAATAGCACTCCAGTAACCAAAGTACATCCCAAGCACTCTAAGACAAGAACTCCTGATGCACTTCCTACCAAAGCTTCTAATGCACAAATGACTAGTGCACCTTCCACCCATGCGCAAACCAAGTCTGCACAATCCAAGAAAAAATAGCCTTTTGGCTAAATTCCCTTCTTCTTATAACAAAAGAAGAGATTCTGCTCCTCTTCCTAAACACCCTATTGTCCCTGTGCAATCCACTGAGGGTAGTCCTTTGGCTACTCCTCTTTCTATTCAAAGCAAAGGAAAAAGGTCCATTGGTCTTTTCTCAAACTTCCTTGTCTCAAGACTTGGAAGATAACAGAGGAAAACGCTCTTTAGCTAACCCTTCATCTCAAAACAAGGGAAAAGGCCCTTTGGTCTTTCCTCAGTCTTCTTCAGTCTTTACTGAAGAAGATCCATCCGAATGTGTCTCGGCACCAATCATTTCGAGAACTCTTGCAAACAAGGATTCTTCTTTCCTTTATAACAAAAGTATTTGTACTAATCAAAGAGGTATCCTGCCTACTCCGATAGCAAAATTCCAGGACCTCCCGACTCTCCAAATTTGTCGTTCCAGACAGGGAAAACTGTTAGTGTCTCAAATAGAAACTCCTGGGGGTGAATTTGCTGACCTCAGAACTTATCTTAATCGACCCACTTCGGTAAAACGCAAACAACCAATGCCGAAGGGCAAACATCATCAAAACAAATCTCCAAGGTCAAAAATCCCGACACTTATGCTAATGAAGTAAGCACTTCCCTGTATACTCAAGGGACTAAACATTTGAAGAATCGGAATCATATTCCGAATATTATCAAAGAACAGATCCCTCGGAACTTTCCTCGTCCTGTTGTGGACCTTCGAGAACAATTAAGACAAAAACGGGATAATGATTCAATATCCCCATCTCAACCATCTGAGCATCACTGCAATCATAAAGTCATTATCCAATGTTGTTGTCAAACGACAAAACGATCTGTCTTCGATCGTTTAATTTTTGCTAAATCTGGACCCATGTCAGATGAAGACGAAGTTTTGTATGCTTCTATTAATATGACTTCCCGAGGCTCTGAGGGTAAAAGATGCTCTAAGCATGGTAGACTCCGCAAGCCAAGCCAACGGTATTTGGAATTACTTCAAGAATCTTTCGAAGGAGTATTTCAACATACCCGTTCTCGAAGCCGAGATACAATCGATCAAAGGAATCTTCCTCAAAATCCTTCAAGTCATCTTCCTGTTTCTCAGTCAGGAGATGATTCGTTCTCTGATTATGATGCATACAGTGAAAGTTCTGAACAAACAGTATCTTCTACTGTGCCAAGAGAAGTGACGGCTTATGTTGTCACCGATGATCCAGATGCTTCAACCTCCGCAAATCAGGAACAGCGAATTGCTGCACTCGAAGACAAATTAAAAAATGGCTGAGATGGTTGCTAGTATGCATTCCATCATTGTAGCACAGCATGTTACACCACCAACTGCACCTATTACTAGTCCAGAGATCATAGCATCTTCAATACCTGCCAATACTGGGCTGGGGGTAGTGCCTTCCCAAATGCCTCCTGTACAAGTGCAAGTACAAACTACGCCTAGCCAGTCAGGAGCTGGGGGTGCTTACAACGCTGTTCCTCCTCCTACCACTACAACTCAACCTGCTCCTTTCTTCATCAGAAGACGCCAATAAAGCTGTCAAACTCTTACGAACCCAGTTTGAAGCATTTAAAGAGAAAGACAATCTACAAAGGTTGGGGATTAAACAGCCCTATCCGGTTGAATGGAAGGACGTCCCGTTTCCCCCAAAGTACAAAATCCCTACAATCTCTCTGTTCGATGGCAGTACTTCCCCGAGTCAATTCATTAATCATTTTGAGGTAATGACTGTTCAACTTCAGCCAAATGACGCTCTTCTTACCAGAGTGTTCGTCGGTTGTTTAGCCGGCGTAGCGTACGACTGGTACAGAAGTTTGCCGATGGTTGCATCACATCCTTTTCAGGTCTCAAACAAATCTTTCTGGAACGGTTCTATGAAGGATTTAATGATATGACTATGTCAGCTCTCAACAAAATCAAACAAAAACATAATGAAACTGCTGAGAGCTTTATTGAACGGTTCCGCCGTGAAGCTTTGAAAATGCCTCCTGGAACTCCAGCTGTTGTCACTATTGATACTTGTAAGGCAAATCTTTTGCCTATTATTAGTATGTGGACGGGATCAACCCAATTCCAAGATTGGCCCTCATTCATCGTCAACGCCAAAGCTGCTGAAGTGAGTGCTGACAAGTTCAAACAATTGGGGGTACAAATGTCTAACCCTGATCGAGATGAGCATCAAAATTCAGGTGGTAACAATTGCCAGAACAATCGCAAAGCGAAAGAAACTTTGAACAACTTAAACAAAAATAAAGAGTCTTTGGCTGTCAATGTGGCCCCACCTACATCTACTCCTACTCCTTCTGCACCTCCACCGAGGGAACCTCGTCCAAAAGTGGAATATTCTTTTGATGAGAATGACACGGCAAGTATCTTTGAATGTCTACTCAAAAGCAATAAAATTCAACTCCCTGATCCAAAGAAAACCTGATGAAGTCAATAAGACTGATCATCCCAAGTATGTGTCTATCACCAATTTATTGGACATCCTACTCGAGCATGCTATGTGCTCAAAGGTAAGATTCAAGAGCTTGTCAATACTGGTGTAGTCACTCTGCAACAAGATGAGAAGACTGTTACTGCAAATATGGTTTCAGTCCAATTTGGAGATTTTCCTCCGCAGATGATACAGCATGGTGTCATTCCAATTCCTAAAGCAACCCTTGAGATTGAGAATCTCCCGCTTCCATCCAATGAAGGTCTTATTCCCTTGTCTCTTGACAACTATGAATTATGTGGATCCATCCTGATCTTGCTCCGAAATTCGAGGTGTCGTCTTCTTCCAAGGAGAAAACTCGTTCTAAAGGCAAAACTAAGATCTGCAACATGGTATCTTTTGATCCCATTGTTGACGAAGAGATTCTGTTAGGCACCAGATCAGGGAAAGCCTATTTGAAAGATCATTCTGAAAGTCAAAAGGATCCTCTTCTTCTGAACCTGCTCCGGTACAACCGTATCTGCTGAAGAAGTCCCTTCTACATCTCACCAGTTGTAGTATCAATTTCTTCCAAGCCAACAACGGCTGATAAAGGCAAGCAACAAGTTCGATTTGACAAACCTCTAAAGAAGTCATCTCCTACTGGGCTTGAAAAGCCTTACAATTTCGATATATTGGCTCAATTAGCCAATACACCGGCTAGATTGTCAATCTTTGAACTTTTGCGTCTTTCCAAGGAGACACGAGAAACTCTAAGTGAAGCTCTGATGCAGGCTGAAACTTGTTTAACTCTTCTCAAGAAGCCAGAATCAGAACCAGTCTCTTGTCATCACTGTCATAGCGTTTTGGAACTGATCCCAAACATTACCTTCACTCAAGATGATATGTTAATGGAAGATAATAGACATGATCGTCCTCTTTACTATACAGGATATGTGATTCAATGAAGGTTGATCGTATCCTGATAGATCCAGGGTCTGCACTTAGTATTATGCCAAAGACAATGTTAGATGCATTGAAGATACCAGTGCATAGTCTTTTAACCACAATCACTACTATTCTGGGATTTAACCAAGGAAAGAGTGAACCTTTGGGCAAGATCCGCCTAAAACTCCAAATAGGCCATCTTCGCACAAAGGTGATTTATATCATTGACAATCATGGTTATTCTTACAATGCTCTCCTGGGAAGGCCATTCCTCCATGAACACAATGTTGTTCCATCAACTCTTCATCAATGCTTTAATACGTTGATGACAAAGGACAAGTTCACAAGGAAGTTACGGACCTTATCCTTTCAAGGGTGTTGAAGCTTATTGCAACGATGCTCGTATGTACAAGGATGAGTTATGAAGGTGGTATGGCTATGGATACTGAAGAAGATCAAAAGCAGTACCTCAAGACACTCTTATCATACCTATTAAGGGGCGAGTTTCTCATCCTCAATCTTTCCAAGCCACTGGTTATTCACTTACCAGTCAAAAGAAATCAGTTGATGCTGATGAAAATCAAAGGGAGCTCACCTCTTCTGAGCCACTTGTTATCGACTTACGTCGTAACAAAGACAAAAAGCAGCTCATTCCTTCTGAGCCACTTGTTGTTGATCTAAATCGCAACAAGGAAAAAAGAGAGCTCACCTCTTCTGAGCCACTTGTTATCGACCTCCGTCGTAACAAGCCTCCTCCACGTTCTTCTTCTCCCCCTCTTGTAATCAATTTGACCAAACCTGCTAAGGTTAAAGGTCCTGTTGTAAATACTGATGTACAAATCAATGAAAAGCACATACTTTCTAGTATATTGATGTATTTATTATACTAAAAGTTATTTGGATATGTTAGATAGCTTCCAATCAATTACACTGGGAGTCGTACAATCTTCAGACAGAAGTCTCGCTTGAAGATCCAGATGATTCTTACCGTATTCACCCTTCTTTGAAGAAAGGTGAAAGTCCAGCATTTTTATATAAAGACCGGAAACAAAGATTAACTATACGGATGATAGCAAAGTTAACGATACGGGACGTCTCCAGTTCCATCGTTATAGTCAACAATCAAAAAAACATCCTCCGAAAGATGGGTTACGACTTCAAGAGCGGCCTTAACTATGGTAAAGGTAGACGAACTCCAATTCGTACAACAGTTCCAAACGGAAAATCACAAATGTATTATGGCAGGACCAAGAAAGGTCTCGGATATACTTCTCCTCCACTGTTATCCCCAGCGGCTTCTGAATCAGATAGTGAAGAACGTTCTAATTCTTCTGATTCCAGATCATGGGATTTCGATACCACATCGGTGAAGTCCATCGTATAATCGTATCTTCTAACATGGTCTCCGTTGAACTACCAGAAGGCTGTGATGAAGATGTTGAAGAAAGTTCGAAAACAGATCCTTGGGCTCAATATATGGATAACCAATGGGTACTTCGTTTTGAACAACGTGAAACCTCCTACTGAAGATCAATTAGTTCAAACTGATGTAGGGGAAAGCGAGTCACCTCGGCCAATCTTTATTAGCAAGAATCTTCCAGAAGCAGATAAGCAAGAGTTGATTCTTCTTATTAAAGAATATATTGACGTCTTTGCTTGGAGTTACGAAGACATGCCAGGTTTAGATCCCAAGATGCTACTCACAAACTGAACATTCTTCCTAATGCTAAACCAGTCAAACAGCAACAAAGGCGATTTGGTCATTCTTGGGTGCCATTTGGTCTTAAGAACGCTGGTGCAACTTATCAGCGAGCTATGAGTACCATTTTCAGAGAACATCTTCGTAAAACAGTCGAATGCTACGTTGACGATTTGCTGTAAAAGTCGTCTAAAAGAAGATCACATCCAAGATTGAGAAAATATTTAATCTCATGCGTCAACATCAGCTCAAGATGAATTCCACCAAGTCATTCTTGGGTGTCTCTAGTGGCAAATTTCTCGGCTTCGTTATTACCTCTAAGGGTATACACGTGGATCCCGAGAAGATCAAAGCCATCCAAGAGATGCGTCCTCCACGCAACCTAAAAGAGCTACGAGGATTCCAAGGCCGACTTGCGTACATCAGACGATTCATTTCGAACTTGTCTGGACGCTGCAGACCATTCACTCAACTAATGAAGAAGGGTGTATCTTTTGTTTGGACTGAAGATTGTCAACGAGCATTCGACGATATCAAACAATATCTTATGAACCTACCAGTTTTGGTGCCACCTATCTCTGGTATTTCATTCTTAATGTATGTCCGTGCTATGGACCATTCATTGGGTGCTTACTTGCCCAAAAGAACAAGAAGGCCATGAACAAGCTATCTACTATCTTAGCCGAACTATGATTGGTGCTGAACACCGTTATAGTCCGGTCGAGAAAGAATGCCTGGCTCTCATGTTTGCTATGCAAAAGACGAGGCATTATATCATTGGTCAAACTATTCATGTTATATCTCGAGTTAACCCTCTCCGGGTACTCATGAAGAAACCTAGTACACTTAATTCTCGGTTGGCTACTGGCAATCCTGCTAGCTCAATATGACATGGTGTATGTTCCCAAAAGTCTGTCAAGGTCAAGCGCTGGCGGATTTCTTAGCAGCTCATCCTGTGCCTGAGACATCTAAACTCTATGACGAAATTTCTGACGAACATTAGAAGTCAACATGATCTCTGAAGAGTTTCCAACCTGGCGTCTATTCTTTGATGGTGCATCAAGAATTGGACCAAATGGTGCTATTGTGGCAGGTGTTGGAGTTGTTCTCGTTCTCCAGACGGATTAACTATCCAAGAGCCTACTCTTTAGATGAACCTTGCTCTAACAATGTGGCAGAGTACAATGCTTTACTTGTCGGCCTTCCGCTAGCTAAACAACTGAATGTTGAATATCTGGAAGTCTATGGTGATTCTAAACTGGTTGTGAACCAGGTAGAGGAACCTATGAAGTCCGTCATCAGACCTAGTGCCTTATCATGAAGCGGCAATCAATATAGCTACATTATTCAAAGCTTTTTTTATCGACTATGTTCGACGAGCTTGCAATACTGAAGCCGATGCTTTGGCCAATCTTGCAGCTGTCTTAGCCATCCCTATCAAAAGATATCAGGTGGTGGTTATTTCTAACCGAGAACTGTTCTGTATTGAGAATAATCGTAATATTGAATTTAGCAATCTTGCTGAAGTCGAAGTTATTGATGACGATTGGAGAACTCCCTTTATCGATTTTGTAGTACATGACATACTCCCTGAAGATCCTAAGGAGGCTACAAGCGTTCGACGTCGATCTCTACGATTCTATTACAATCAAACCACCAAAACACTCTATCGGCGAACTTATGATGGTCTTCTTCTACGCTGTTTAGCTGGTGATGAAGCCAAACAAATGTTGCGTGAAGCTCCGATGGCGTCTGTGGAGCACATCAACCGGTCCTAAACTACAGGATCGTATTCGACGTATGGGTTACTATTGGCCCTCTATGGTATCAGATGCCATTGAATATGCAAGGAAATATCGTGCTGTCAATCCATGCAGGACTTCATTCATCAACCATCGGAATTCTTACACCCGGCTGCGCTTCCTGGCCTTTTGAAGCTTGGGGTATGGACATCATAGGTCCTATTAATCCTCCTTCTTCTAGAGGAATCGGTTCATATTGGCGATAAACCGTTACTTCTCCAAGTGGGCTGAAGCTATACCTCTGGTTGAAGTCAAGACTAGCAGTATCATTAACTTCGTTAAACACCATGTCATCTATAGATTCGGTGTACTCGAAGAATCATTCATGACAATGGACCTAATTCATTAGTCAGAAGTTCACTAGATTCTGCGATGATCATCGGATTAACAATGTTGCTTCGACGGCCTACAATCCTGCTGCTAATGGTTTAGCTGAAGCCTTTAACAAAACCATTATTAAGCTCCTTAAGAAATATGTATCCACTAACAAACGGAATTGGAGCGAGAAAACTTGGTGAATGTCTTTGGGCCTATCGAACTACAGTCCGTAATCCCACAGGCTTTACACCTTTCTCTTTGGTGGATGGCTGTGAAGCTGTCCTTCCTTTGGAGTTACAAATTCCTTCTTAAGGATGCTATTGCCAATGAGCTCACACAGAAAACAATGACCTTCTTCGACTTCAAGAGTTAGAGGCATTGGATGAAAAGCGGTTAATGGTTCAACAGCATATGAGTTATACCAAGCCCGCATCTCAAGACATTTAATCGTAAAGTGAAGGTCAGAGCCTTTCAGCAAGGAGAACTTGTTCTAACGGTCAGACGTCCTATGACTATGACTCATATGAGCAAGGGAAATCGATGCGAAATGGGAAGGTCCCTATGTTGTAAGCAAAGTCTTCTCAACGGAGCTTATTAACTTTCAGAACTTGATGGTCGAGTTGCTATGATGCTATCAATGGCAAATTCTTAAAGAAGTATTATGTATAAATGTAAATACTTGTAAATTATCAGACAAAATCAAGTTCATAAATAAAATTTAAATTTTATTATATGATAGTACATATTAAAGGTCACTATCATCTTTTTCTACATTGGGACGAGGGCCACTGCCGTCCTTCTCAAAAATACGGTCAGCAAAAGAGCCGAGAACTCCTTGCTGGATCCCACAAGAAACTTGCAGGCGCCACCTCATGGTTCTTCTTCTTTAGTCTTCCTGGTTCGAGCGGAAGTCCAAAATGTCCCGCGGTGGCTGGGGTGCAGACGAACCTTCGCCTGCTTGCTTCCTTTGGCTGAACTGGATCGGCAGGGTGTTTCTTTAATACCCTTCTGAACCTTCGAGACAGTCTCAACCTTCTTAGATGCTTCTCGGAAGACATTTTTATGTTGAAGAGTAGAAGTGTTCATTCCTGTCAGATTTCTGCTATATTTATAGACAGAAGTTCCTCAATTAATAAAGCATTACATCATCCGACGTTCATCCGTTCATTAATACCTGACGGTTCATCCGTTCATTTGTCACATTCATCCAACGGTTCATCCGTTCATAATGCTTGACGTTCATCCGTTCATTAAATGCTTGATGGTTCATCCGTTCATTTATAACACTAATCCGACGGTTCGTCGTTCGTTAATATCTGACGGTCATCCGTTCATCTATTTTGACGGTTACCCGTTCATATTATCATTTGACGGTTAACTCGTTCATTCACCATCATTTGACGATTTACTCGTTCTTTCATCATTACTTGACGGTATTCCCGTTCATTCATTTTCATATATATGACGATTCATCATCGTTCATCTTCTACATCAGCAACTTGTCGTTTCGATTAAGTTGTCAAAAATATATCATATCTATCTTATTTATATCTGAATAAGATATGAATAAATAATGGAGCCACAACAAAATGTCCTTTATATCAAAAAAATGAGACATTACAAAAATGCAGCTAAACAAAAAACCCAATACAAAATCAAGAAGGAGGGACAATCAGATTGTAAATTTGCTGCTTCAATGTCTGCAGCCTTCTTCGTATGTTGACGCTACTATCTTTCTTGCCTCCTCTATCCCGCTTTCTTCATCAAAAATGGGCATATCTACTGTCCTGCGAGTGATCTCTTCACCATGAGTGGTCTCATACTCATTCCTTTCTTCAATCAATGCATTAAATTGTTCAATCACCAGTTGGTGATTAACATTTCTTCTTCAAACTCTTGGAGGCGAGTAATTTCAGCCTTCAGCTCAGCAAGTCGTCGTCCTTTGCTTTCAGCCACTAGAGTAATTGATTCTTTTAGAATTATTCAGCTGATTTTGCTGATGAGCTTCTAACAGATTTTGAGAGTTAACCTTTCCATACAGCAGCTTGGCCAACCGCTCAATTCAGCTTGTACTAAAGAGTCTATCTTTCTTCTTGATTCTTTATACTTCTTGATGGAGATTCAATTCATCCATATGTTCAAGGGAGTGGCCTTGAGCTTCGTCTTGGTCTCTTATGGCTCTTATCAAGAAAGAAGTGGGCTTCCTAACCATAATGAAGTCAGCCCCTTCTTTCTCTATCATTTTACGGACGAGAGATCCCAGCGACTCAAAGAAAACATCGGGTAAATGACTGGACCACTTGCTGATTGATGGCCAGAGTTCCAGGAGTCGCTGCTACTCCTGATGAAGACGGGGTAATAGGTTGCTCGCTTTTGAGGTTGGACAATAGGCTCTTTAAAAAGGGAGCCAGAGTAGAGCTGGTTGCTCCTCCTGCTTGATCTTCTACAAAAGTAAAATTGTTATTTTACTAATTGATTGTTGATGAACAAAAAAAAATCAAATTAAGAGCAATGTTACCTTGGTTTGGTCTAACAATGAGTTCATTCCTTACTGGAATGGAATACCGTTGAACAAAGTAGCCTCAGCTGCAACAGCCTGGTGCTGCCGCCTCAGAACCATAAGATAAATGATGACTATGCTAATAACCACCGTTGGTATAGGCACCATAATCAGGTCCGTTGGAGTATTGGCAAAGTCTCAAGATCTGCAAATGAAGATATTAGTTATCAGTTCATTTTAAAAAAAAAAGATTGTTCAATCTCGTTTTATACTTTGAGGGTCGGTGGCGGATTTTCTTTTAGCACACCTTCGTCGGCTACTTCTTCAGGAGATATTTCTATCTCAACATCGACAGTTTTCTGCAGATGCTCCACTTCAATATCCTTTTAGGATTTGAAATATCATCGACAGTATCAAGAGAATTATGTTCTTCATTATCTTTTTAGGATCTTGTAAATACTCATCAACATTTTCGGATGAAGAACCTTCCTCGTATTCTTCTTTTTCTTCTTCTTCTACTGCATTTGCTACTGCTCGTGCAGTCTGATCTTCCTGCAAGCTAAACTGCAATCCTCCAGACTCAATCATTTCACGGTCTTCGTCCTCACGAAGAGTCCTGGAGTAGGAGGAGTTTGAGTAATATCTGCAATAGGAGAATGAGGTCGTACAACACTTTGTTCTTTCCTAAGATATGTTCTCTAGGCTTTTCAATTCTTGGGGCAAAATCTCCCCTTGTTCATTCTCCTCGAGATTTTTGCTCCCTGATTCAGAAGCAGGTGTGGGACATGCCATTTGAAGTCCTGCAGCAGCATCTACTGAAGTCAGGTTGTATAGAAGAAGACTCTTCCAAGACTCTTCTGGTGACTACTCTTTTCTTTTGTTGTAGAGGTCTAACAGACTCTCTACATTTTCTGGCTCTGCTTGCCTTTTGCACGGAAGTTGGTGTAGTGGCAACTTCTTGATGTGTCTCGGCCAATTGCCGGGATTGAGATTGGTACACCTTTCAGAAGAAAAATCAAGAATCATTCTTCTTCGCCACAGGAGCAGGAGGCTCCTCTCTTCTTCTTTTCTTCGCAGGAGATTTACCCACCTTCAAGAAATACGAAGTGGTGCATTTACTTCTTAGGGGAATACAATACCCTTGTAGTCTCCATAGGTGCATCTGCCGTTCCTGCGCCTCCTCATTTATAGGGATCGATGAGCAATTCTCCCTCTTCTCAATCTTGTTGCAGTGGCAAAACTATCTGCAAGATTGAAATTCTTGGCAAGAGTATTCGCTGATGTGTAAAACACGGAGTATGTAAAAAGCATCGAGGACCCTGAGGAGTAGTCCTGCTGGCATGGAGAAAGTGGCTTTTGTATCACGGGCATTGTAATAAGCCCAAGCCCTAGCTCCGTCTATCAGATAACCTTTGCCTTGGAGGCAGGTAATTGCGTTCCCTACAGGAACTGATCATACCCAAACTGTCGAGCAAACGGCTTGGGAGGTATGTTCTAAGTAGCACTCTTCTCGAATCGTAGACCAAATGAGATGGTCGAATTGTCTTCAACTATTCAAAAGCGACACGAGTTAGAGGCTGCAGTTTTGAATCCACCAATTCGTGGGCATCTGATCATACCCAGCAGGGAAAGGAGCGTAGAAAGTTCCAGCCTCTGTTCAGATTCAACATAAATCTACACTCAGTTAGGAAGTAATTTCCATTTTCCATCGAATACCTTCGAAGAAAACTGCCGTCAACTGGTCCCATGCCAGGAATCCATTAGAGTTGGATAGTGAAGAAGCAACCATCCAAACAAATATGTATATGGCAATTCTAAGCGAGGGAATTCTCTCTCTCCTTTCGCTTTCAACATCAAGTCACATATAACGAAGACTGGCGTTCAGCTTGTAGGTCATTGCTGATAGTAAGTCCATTTTATAACCGAAGACTAGCTTAACAGCTGCAAACAAGACGCCACGGTGAAACGATCCACTTACTGGATCCGGGAACTACGAACCTTCGCAGCCAGTATGTAAGAATCCCGCAATTGTGCTGTTTCTGACATGGGCCTATAGCCCATTCTCAAGTAACTTTCCAAATTGTCTCCTCTCTTCAAGGAGGGATATTCATGATCATCCTTCACTTCTTTATCAAAGTGACCACTCTGTTCCATTAATTTTCTGACCTCGTATGGCTCAAAGGTTTGAAAAAGGTTGGGTAGCATTTATCGTTCTCCTTGGTTTTCTTCTCTTCTATATGATAAGAAACAGATATGGTAGCCACTTTGAAGAATAACAAGTATTGGCAGTGGCACTCTTGTAAAATAAAGAGCAGATCTTGTAATGGCACAATAGTTCTTCGAACACTGTCACCATCTCTGGATTCTCTTTTCTGAGCTTGTTCAACTCACATTTGTTGGTACATACTCCTCATACGGAGCATCTGCCATGGGCAAGTACGAGATATACTTTATCTCGTGGAGTGCAAAGCCATCTCCCCCCTGGGTCATGAAAGTTCCGATCCTGTAGTTGTATCTCTCAGCTAGGCTAAGAACAATGAGGATTGGGAGCAAATCCGTAAACAGTGGCATGCACTGCTTCATATAGGTTGATTTGTTGGAGTCTGTCTTGGAATTTTTCCCAGAACCCAATTCGCGATATAACTCCATCGCTTGTAGTCTGGATTCACCAATCCAGTCATTCTTATATCTGCTCAGGATATTTCCTTCAACCTTCGCAAACTCATTGCGAATATTGGTGTCCTAACATGCATTAGCATGGAGGAGTTCTCTGGTGGAATGCAGCCAGGTCTTAAGCCTCTCAGTAGGACACTATATCTGTCAGAAAGAGCTATAAAACATATCCTTATGTTTGGCCCCTTCTTTACGAAGATTTTTCCTGCCCGAGCATCCTAAAATAGAGTGATATTCCAATCCATCTTCCTAGGGTAGCTTGCATGAGCGTACCGTGACAAGGAAGACAGCGAGCGATGTCGGTATAAAAAAGATCTATCTTGCTGGTGAACTACCCTATCTCCATCCTTGGCCTAGGCTGAGAGGCTCTCTCAAAGGCATCACCGAACAGAATAAGGGTTTCTGTGCATTACAGCATCAGCTGATTCTAAAGGCTGTCCGTTCATCCAAACACATTAAAGTTTCATTGTCCTGATAGAAATCAATATAGCCTGACGGGAGGCCGGTAGATCATACTGAGGGTAATGGACATGAGACAGTCCTCTTTGTATCAGACTCTGTAAGGGTTCCCACAAAATGTTCGTAATCTGGATCTTCATTGACTTCAACTCATCAACAATAGATGAAAATTAGTCCAAGACAAAGATTCTGTTTTTTAAACATAAAACATTAGATAGTGCGCAACCTCAGATTACGCTGACAAAATTGCGCAACTTCGATTGCGCTGACATGACTTGCGCAACATCAGTTTGCGCATCATAAAAGGATGCGCAAAGCATTGGTTTGCGCTGATATGGCACAACTTAATTGTTTGCGCTGAATTCCTGTCAGCACAAACACACAATTTGCGCAAGAATGCAGCTTTCAATAAAATTGAAGAACTGATAGTTAATGCAACCGAAACCCTAAAAAGGGTGGCGCAATAAGAACTTATCTCTAAAAAAAGATGAGTTTCAAGGGAGTCGAATCACCTAAGAAGGGGTTTTCGATCGGTTCAACTACCTCTAGAGCAGGGTGTGCGGATTCGTGTCGGAAAGCTCACCGTGCAACCTGTCAGAAGACTCGGCGGAGCTTTTCCTTTCGCAGCGGCGACAGCGGCAGCATTTGATCGTCTTGGGGCCATGACAATCGTCGGAGGAGGAAACAGTGAAGGTTGGGAGATTTTTTCTCAAAAAAGCTCGAAATATTGCAAAGTAAAATTGAAACGAAACGAAGAGAGAGGTATTTATAGTTTTGGAAAACACGGAACGGATGCCTCAGATTGTGCCTAAAATTGTGGTCCACTCGCTTTGCGCAGACAGCTCATCATGTTGCGCAAAATGATTCAACATTCAAAAATTCAAAGTATTCGAAATTTGAATACAATCACTTCGAAAACTTTGAAGGGGGTCTTGTAGGTCCTGAAAAATCAAGTTGTATCAATCAACAAAGTCAAAAATTCAAGATATTCATCATTATGATGAGTTGCGCAGACAACAGATTGCGCAGACGTCACTTTGCGCAGGTTGGTTTTGCGCATGTTCCCAATTGCGCAGGCTGACGTGGCAGAAGTCATCATTGACTGAATCAAATCAGATCTTCCTGACAGCTGACAACACGAATAACAAGGAGCCTGTTCGTTTTTGGCACCGTAGTGCTCGAGGACGGCTGACAGTTGGCAGCGCAGTCCGTGGTGCACAAACGAAGCCTGCAGTCTGAGTCTGCGCAAACCAGTGTATGCACAGTTCACTTTGCGCATTCTACCAACATAACTGATAAATTACATGTGGCATTCTGCATCATTGCTCATACGTGGCAACTGTCTATGCACGATCATGCGCATTCAATCAAATAGTGCCATGTGTCTCAGATAGTTGGCCACGATCCAGTAACTGCCTGCGCAGTCCATCTGCGCAAACAGTTGCTGCACAAATCAGCTTGCGCAGTCCAAAATAACTGAAAGTTAGTTATTTTCAGATCTATAATAGAGTTTTAAGTCTTCATTTCAAGGGGATCAAGATCAGAGATCAGAAATCGAGAGTTCAGGAGTTCTTGCCAAAGTGCTACTAAATTCTTCCGAGACTTTTGTCTTCAACTT
>JANAVB010023579.1:0-69002 GCA_029216955.1 Iris pallida | reverse complement strand
CGCCATTTCCGGGCGACGTGGTTGCGAACCGAAAGTATCAAAAGCTGCGTAACGGCTTCATGGTCGTGTGGGCTTTGACGAAATTCCAATTGGTTGCGTGTGCGCGACGAATTTGATGCGTATCCGTCAAAATTCACCGTATCGTGCACTTTGCAAATTTCTTAATTACTTTGTGCTCGCTCGTCAGATTGAGACGAAACTTGCGCCAGCAGGACCGTATCATTTTTCTGGTCCTGTATGCCAAGTTTGGTCCAATTCTGAGACAGTCGAATCCGACGTCGTTTTGCGGGCCCCACGGTCCCACTCAACGGGTGATTTTGTGCACGGCCCGCCGGAATCCAACTCTGGACATACGGTCGGGTTCGTATCGAAAAACTGGATCCATAGACATGTAGTTTGACGACTTTAGAGACTGTTGACTCTGGCACGTTTTTCGGTGCAAAGCGGGTCCAACGGCGGACATCGTTTTTGTACAAATTACCGTTTTGCCCCTGTGTCCAGAATTGGACTTAAGGACAGGCAATCCTAGCTAATTTGGCTATTCTGAGATCACTGGTATTGTCTATTTCAGCTTCCGGGGACTGTTGTACGGGTTTTGACTATTGTGGTATATTGAGTGATTTGGATCATCGGTTTCACCAGCACAGGACCACAGGCGAGTACAGTTTATTGTCTGCATTTCGATATTGATTTTCACTATATTTCATTGATTGGCCATTGGTTATGTGATTATTTTCTATTAAAATTGTTGAGTTGGGAATGAGAAGTACCAACGATGTGTGATCTGACCTTAGACAGTGTAGACAGTGATTCATTATTTCTTGTAGACAGTGTAGACAGTGATTTATTTATTTCTTGTAGACAGTGTAGACAGTGATTTATTTATTGCAAAGTAGACAGTGTAGACCATGATTATTACTGCATTTAAATTGTGTAGATCGTGATTATTATTTTGTAGACAGTGTTTCTTTATTGCAATATTTTCTGTAGACAGTGTAACTTAGACAGTGTAGACAGTGTAACTTAGACAGTGTAGACAGTGTAACTTTAGACAGTGTAGACAGTGTCGCATAATTGTTCCGAGACCGATCACATATCAAAGGTACTTCTAACGGTGGAAAGTATATTGGTCTATTTATTACTATTGATTTTTCTTACGGCTTTACTGTTATTTTCAAAACTCATGATTGATGCCTAACCTTTGTCTTATAGTCATTTTCTTTATTTGAAATTGCATTCAGTGAATTGTGCTCGTTCCATTCCTGACTGAAAACCAACATTTTTCAGGTTAGCCGTAGATTCACTTAGCATGGAAGATACGGGGGTACTTGCAGACAAAAGCTTAGAGACTAGCTAGATAGTGGACTTGTAGTAATTCAAATATTTGTACAAGTTTATATTTTTCTGCAAATATAAAACTTGTGAATATGTGAGTTAAATTAATTATGTGAATGAGCATTATTTGTGATTTTGATCTTCATGGCCGTGACAGCGTTCTACCGCCGACATTGCGGCGTAGGCTGGCTTGGACACGTCTCGTATCCGTTTAAAAAAAATGGGTGCGGGTCGTGACAGGGTCGGTAGCCGTGGGCCGGAAGCGAGCCGGTCCGGTGTCGATGACGCTCGAGACGAGGCGTCGGCCGTCGAAACGGTGGCGGAGGACATAGTGGAGGCTGGTACTGTATGTGGTGGTGTGGGCGGTGTTGAAGGTCGTGGTTGTGCATATGCTGGTGGAGACGGGGCTGCCGGCGGCAGTGGCCGCGGTGGTGGCGTTTGATGTTGAAGTCGACAGAAATATGGATGGTGGTGGGGACGACCGGGGTTGGGAAGTCGGGCAAGGAGAAGGTGACGGGGGTGGCCGGGATACTGATGGTGGTGCCCAATGAGGGAAGCCGAGGAAGAAAGTCGGGTCTCGTTGGGGCTGGGTTCGGTGGAAGTAGGCGATGGTTGTGGTGATTGTGAAGGGCTGGTGGTCTGGTGTTGCGACAATGGCGGTGGCGTGGATGGGTTCTTGCCGGGGCGATGGTGGACACGGTTTAGAATAGGATTAGGAATAGGAATTTGTGATGTATTGTGTCGGATTTGTCGACACGAAAGAGAAATAATGTATATGTAAAATATTAGAATAAGATGGACGGGAGGGAACACGGACACGGTGCACGGTGGTTGAGAATTATTTGTGGAGAATTTGGTAAATGATAAAAATTTGGAGGAGTACCTGCCTATTTATAGGATGTGGGAATTCCCAATTAGATAGGATTAGAATTAATTAAAACCCAAGTAGATAATTCATAATTTAATTTAAATCAAATCCAAATCTAAATGCAATCTAATTTAAATCAAATTAAATTTTAGTTTAAAATCGAATAGGATAAATCAAATTCCAAATATACATATTAATTTACTATTTTAAACATATCCATAAATCAAATCAAGATTTAAATTGGTACAATAATTTCAAAATATGTTTTCTAAAAATGCTATAATAATAATTTTGAAAATACACTATTATTTAAAATAACTAATAAATAATTACTAAATATATGTATGTACAAATAATATTTACATAAATATACTTTCTAATATACCATTTTATAGGAAAAATACTTTATCATTATAACTGTATAAATGAAAGGCTTTTCATAATTAAAACCATAAACTTGAAAATAGCTAGAAATAATTATTACCTATATTATTTTGAAATCATAGAAAAATGTTTTTCTAAAAATATGTACGCTCGCACATATTCGCACTCGTCGAGCAATCACGAAAAATAAAATTTCGTGCGTGACGTACAATACGACTACGCGACGTACAATACAAAATTTTAAATCGGTACCAAATTTAATAAAAAAAAAGTAGAAATTTAGGGGTTTTACAAGGCCCCAGCGGGAAACCTTGCTTAGATATCTTTTATGTTTGTGACTTAGACTTTGGTTTGAACTTATATTTGGATACTGGACTTTGTCTCCAGTCTCATACATTTGAAGTGTAGTAACTTTTAACACTTGTTACTTTCGTTAATAGAAGCTGTGTTGTGATAAAAATCTTATTTGGCTTAATGTTAGCACACTTAGTATCATTCATGTATAAACTCTTAGAACAGCTTACTGCGCTTTTACCAAGCGTAGGCTGGACATGGCTCGGCCTGGCCCAACAATTTGGGTAGCGGGTCGTGACACTAGTTTAGGGCTAATTTAGTGGGTATATATAGGTTTATATATAGTCATATATATGAGTATATATATGTATATATATAGGTATATACATAGGCTTATGAGGGGTGAATTGGGGATCAAAAGGGGGGGCTATTGCTGCTCAAACTGCTGCTGCTGCTATTTTTGATATTGCTGCTGCTGCCATTTCTGCTATTGTTGCTGCTGCTTTGGGGGGGGGGGGCAGCAGCCCCTAGCCCCCCCTGTCTGCTGCTATTGCTGCCCTTCTTTTTCCCCTCTTCTCTCTTCTCACCCTCTCTAACTCCCTCTCTTCTCACCCGCTCTAACTCCCTCTCTTCTCACTTAAAACTCTCTATTATTTCTCTATAATTCTCTTCTCTAAGTCTCTCTATATAAAAACACTCACACAATCTCCCATTCATTCCCCTCTATATATATAAGTACACACACTAATTTATATAGTGACACACACATATACATATATATAAACAAACACATATACATATATATATATTGAACACACACACACATGTACATATATATGAACACATACACACACACACACACACACATATATATATATATATATACATATATATATATAATATATATATATATATATATATATATATATATATATAGACACACAATATATGAATAATACTCTACACAACACTAATACAAAATGAAGTTTAAAGTGCCTAAACCACTTAGAGGCAAAACCTAATTTCTAGGAGTGTCCAAATTTGGGAGAAAACTCTAGGACACAACCACAAATCAAACTCTTCCTAGGACACACCAAATGGACCAAACTTGACACGATTAGGGACACAAACGGGGATCAATCCTAATTGGTTCAAACTAAATTATATGATGAAAATAATGGAAAAGAGGATAGGTTGTACCTATCGGGAGATGGATCCCAATGCAAAAATTCTCTGACACGGCTCCGACACAAAATGAATTGTTTAGGACACAACTCTTCACTTCTTGCTCCCAAAAACTTGTAGAAGCTCCACTTGGGATAGAGGGAGAGTTGGATGGAAAAAGATTTGAAAAAGAAACCTTAAATGGAGATCAATCCTAAGGATTTCTACTCTTGCTCTTGAAAAGAAACTTAGAGAAGAAGGAGATGAAGAAAATTTGTAGTGAATGGAAGAAAGAGGGAGGGTGGTGGCCGGCCCTATAAGGAAGGGTTTGGGCCCATGGCAATTTACAAGTTTGCCCCTCTTTATTCCAAACGAAAGTTTAGTTCCTATTTGGATTTTGGGGGTTAGTTTAGACTAAATAAAAATCATAATTAAGCCTAAACACTCATGTGGGATTATGCCAAACTCCTAGACCTAAATGGTAAGTTTGGTGGGCCATGGCAAATTAATGTGTTAAGCACAACTTAAGTCAAAAAATTTCGGAGTCACGAATTAAGTCGGAATGCGACGAAATTCGAAACCGACTCCTATAATAATTAAATATTAACATTCATGAAATAAAATTTCCAAAATATTCAAAAATGGAAAGTTACCATTTTACTCCTATCTTGAAAAGTGAGGGTGACAGCTAAATCCTCGGAACCCAAGTCGGACCCGTAATAAGAACTGTAAGCCAGCTCCTCATCATCGCAATCACCTAAAAATGTTGTCTCCAGTCAGGAGGGAGCAAGACATACAAATCCATTCCAGCATTTTTTTAATAATTAAAATGAGACAAGAAGCAATTTATACAGAAATATGTTTTCTAAATAATACATAAAGAATCAGTTATGCAATAAAACACTGGAAAAGAAAATGATGCAATCTAGCTAATAGTAGTATTTTGAGCGCGTAACATCCTGTGTCCGGCTAGGGATAGAGGCAGTAAGTGTTCTAGTGAACACGGTCTGGCTTCGGCCCAAGTGGGTTGGGCTTCCGCTATCCACAGTGATTCAGTAAGGGACTTTGACCACATGTGTTAACGCTACTCCCCAACCCCGAGTCAATGATTCTGTCAGTGATTTAGTAAATGATTCAGTAGACAGTCAGTATGATCCAAGAGGGATCCCGTGAGTCAGGTGTCGATACAGTAGCTCTACTATGCAATAAAATTAATTATTAATTAAAACACAAGTTTGGGTAAGTATGAACTTGCCTTGAATTTTTCTCGGTGTTGAAGGTAACGACAGAAAGGTAGCGGCTAAAGTTCGGGATTTGAACCTACATTAATATAAATATGTCCTTAGAACTTATTCCAAGATTTGCTAATAAGCCACTAACTTAAAACTATGCTAATTATAAACATTTCCACTTTTTTTTGTTAGAGAAAAATAATAATTTAAATATGTAATATTTTGGTAAAACTATTTTACTAGTATTTTGTAAACAGGACAAAAAATAATGTATTTTTGAAATACTATCAAAGTAGTAGCGGTTTTTATCATACATTATTTTAATAGAAAAATATCGCGTAAAACTAGAAATTATTAGAAAACTAGTTTAATTATTTTCTAAATAAACATTTACGAATATTTTACTAATACTATTTCTTCAGTAAAGAATAATCATTTTTAACAATAAAATACGTAAAACCCTATTTAGTAAAACTTACAATTTTTTTAGAAATATCGCTAAATATCTAATTTTATAATAGCATAAATTTACTAATCAGAATAATTGTTAATTTTACGAAAAAAAGCTTTTTTAATCCAAAAATGCATAAATATATAGATTTGGCCTAAAAATACTATTTTCTATATTAAAGTATATTTTTGATATATAATTATTTATCTTATAACAAATAATACTCTATTTACTAGATTTTCATAATAACTATTATAACTTTTTAATAAGACAATAAAACTTATGACTTATAATTAACTTGTTAATAAATACTACAATGATAATCTCCAGATACCCATTATAACACAAATATTTATAAATAAAACTTAATACTAACCTATAATTTATAATTAACCAATAATTACCTACTAAAGCAACAATTAATTAATAATCAAACAAAAACTAATTATCCCAAGTTGACAGTGTTCATTTCTGTCAACTTGGTCGGACAATTATAGGTTTTCTGGAACAGAAACTTTCTGGCAGAAACATATCAAAAACTTGCACGGAGGGGCACCGAGGGAAGCCCTCGAACTCGGAACGTGGCGTTGGAAAGCCGACGAGAAGTCGGACAAGGACGCGGGGTGCGCAGGCCGCGCGGACACAGGGTCGCGAGCGCGCGGGAGTGCGCTGCCGCGGCGGGGTCGGCCGGAGGGGGTGCGCCGAAGGGGCAGCGGTGGCCGAGGGCTGCCGCACGGGCGCGCGGGGGAGCAGCGGCGGCCGGGGGCTACCGGGACGGCTCGGGTCGCCGGTCGACGGTCGGAGATCGGCGCGGAAAGAGGGCGAGAG
The DNA here is from genome assembly GCA_029216955.1 of Iris pallida. Taxonomy (NCBI): domain Eukaryota; kingdom Viridiplantae; phylum Streptophyta; class Magnoliopsida; order Asparagales; family Iridaceae; genus Iris; species Iris pallida. The sequence goes on along the minus strand of JANAVB010023579.1, from coordinate 62,446 downwards.
CTAGCGGTGTCGAAAGGATCGGAGCGTCGTGGGGAACGCTGGGGCGGTTTCGTCTAACGGTTACTCCAACGGGTTTAAGTCATTGGGTTTGGGTTGGGTTAAACTATTGGGTTTAAACATTGGGCTTAAAACACAAACAAAAATAATGGGTTTACATAAGCACATGCAAGAGATGAATTCCTTCTGTACTTGAGGACTTAAGGTTACTTGTCTATAACTGGTTGGCTTTCTAGAGGAGGAGGGGAAGAAACTTTTTTTTTTTTTGGCGAGAGCAAAGAATTGCATATTCAGGTATATATTCTTTAATTCAACTTCTAAATAATCTTATAAATCATAAACTTCATCATGGATATGCCAGCGTAGTTAGAAAGAACTAATTTGAAGAGGAAAAAAATGTATAGAGAAGATCAATTTGGTCGAAGAGAAAAATTGTAAGAAAAAAAAACTTTATAAGAACCACGAACTTGTACTATTTGTTGTGTAAAAAAAGAAAAGAAAAGAAATACTCCTATTTATAGAACTATCGGAATAGTCTTAAACGCTTATTAAATTACAAATCCGAGTATTCTGAGAAATTTCAAGAAAAGAGTTACAGACATGGGAATGGAATAGTTGAGTACTTACCTGAGCTCACAATCTAGCTAGCTTAGTAAAGCTTTTCAATCCGTCCAAAAAAGAAAAAAAAAAAAAAAAAAAAAAAAAGGAAAAGAATAGTTACTTGAGCTACGAATTTACTTATATAATTAGTAAATTACAATTTTTTTTTTTTTTTGGGTACGTATCACTATTGAGGGAAAACATTTTCGACTGTTGACATGATGTTGCTTGCATAAGCACATGCAAGAAATGAATTCCTTCTCTACTTGAGATGTCAAGGTTACTTATCTATAACTGGGTGGCTTTCAACAAGAAGAAGAAGAGCGAGGAGGAGAAAAGAAAAAAAAATTTAAAAGAAAACTTTTTTTAAAAGAAAACTTTTTTTTTTTGCATATTCAGGTATATATTCTTTAATTCAACTTCTAAACAAACTTATAAATCATCACATTCATCATGGATATGCCAGCTAGTTAGGAAGAACTAATTTGAAGGAGAAAAAAAAAATTATAGAAAAAATTTTGGGGGAAGAGAAAAATGGTAAAAAAAGAAACATTATAAGAACGACTAACTTGTACTATTTGTTGTGTAAAAAAAAAAACCTCCCATTTATAGAACTCCGAGAATAGTCTTAAACACTTATTAAATTACAAATCCGAGTCTTCTGAGAAGTTTCGAGAAAGAGTTACAGACATGAGAATAGTTAGAGTACTTACTTGAGCTCGCAATTTAGCTAGCTAAGTAAAGCTTTTCAATCCGTCCACAAAAAGAAAAAAAAAGGAAAAAAAGAAGAAGTATACTTGAGCTATGAATTTACTTGTATAAATGAACATTCTTTGTCATATTTGTGTTTTTGTTGTATTTAAATATGCATCTCGACCTTAAAACTGTACGTGTCGTGTCCTCCTCAGTGATGGGTGAAACATCTACGGATATTGAACGTGTCCTCAGTGATGGGCGAAGGCGGCGTTCGACGCCGCCGACGGGCTCGGGATGCCGAAGATGACGATGCTCGACATCGGAGGAGGGTTCGTGGCGGGCCGACAGTTCGACGAGGCCGCGGAGGTAATTGGGTCGGCTCTCGCGGAGCACTTCGCCGACCGGCCCGATCTGACGGTCATCGCGGAGCCGGGGAGGTTCTTCGCGGAGGCTGTTGGTGCTTTCTTTACATGGAGAGAGCGAGCTCTCAACATGCCTTGTAAAATTTTAGTCCCACATCGGAAATGCACCATGAGTTATCTCAACATATATACTTGGGTGTGTTGTTAAGACATGCACATGGGGTGGTGACCCTAAGGAGGGAACCTTGTGGGTGATTTTACTAGGAGGTAAGAATAAGGCTCCAAGGATTAAGCATTAATGCTTTTGTCATTCTCTTGGATTAATTCCATTTGGAGCTAAGACTCGGGCTCATGGGCTAATGAGGCGTAATGTGCCCATGCGGCCATGAGGCTCATGCGGCCAGGCTACTGCTGCTGCTGCTGCCGCATGGAGGGTTCCGCTGACTGTGCAGACTACAAGTCAGTTATGGAAAGATTCAATGCGATTAATTCAGATCCTATCTTTGGGATTTGAATTAATTTCGTTGCTATCTTTGTGGGATTTGAATTAATTTCGTTGCTATCTTTGTGGGATTTGAATTAATCTCGTTGCTATCTTTTTGGGATTTGATTCAATCTTTCCATAACTGAATAGGCGGCTAGGGTTTCCACCCTCTCTCTATATATACTCTCTTCTGACCTTCTTTGTGACTACTACGAAATTATAAGTCAGAAAGGAGAAGAGAAAGAGAGAGAGCCGCTGCCGCCATTGCAAGTCCATCCGAGGAGTCAGAACAGAGGAGTTCGAGCGTTCCACAAGTTCTTCAACTTGCTGGTTCCTGGAAGCAATTCGTGTGGGGCGAAACTTGCTTTGAGCAACGGGGTTTTGACACCCCAGCATTTTTCTTCTTCTCATCTTTCTCTATATTATTGTACCTCGTTCTGTCCCAATTGCAACACGTTTGCAAGGAAGAACGAGAGATCTTCTCTTCTCGATTTTCCTCCTCCATATTGTAATCGGGTTATTTGGTTTTGTATCATTGTAGATCTCTGTTGCATCTGTTTTACCATCTTTGATCAAGTCCCGGGACTAACAGAGGCTCCGTTCACGCTGGCCACGAACATCATCGGCCGGAGGGTCCGCGGGGAGCTGAGGGAGTACTGGATCAACGACGGGTTGTACGGTTCTCTGAACCGCAAAGTGTAAGACCAAAGCAAGGTCTTCAACGCAACGCCGCTGGCATTGTCGTCGGACCGTGAGAACCCTACGTGCGAAGGGAGGGAGACCTACGTTTCGACGGTGTTCGGTCCGACTTGCGATTCGACCGACACGGTTCTCGCTGAGCATCGGCTGCCGGAGCTCCGTGCGGGGGACTGGCTCGTGTTTCCAAACATGGAGGCGTACTCCATGTCTACTGCAACAAGCTTTAATGGCCTCGCTTCTTCTGATGTCTGCACCTTCCTGGCCTATGCTCAGAGTGCAGTGCATGCTGCTGAGAACGGAGCACAGTGAACCAGTAGCGTTAGCTTGAGCTTGATGATCTGAGTTTGTTAGGCGATTATTATATTACTACTCGTGCATCTTTTTTTCTTGTTCGTATAAATAAAGAATTTAGTTGTAACATGATATCAATAACTATTTTATTTTTTTCAACATAATATCCTTAAAAATAGGTGATACTTTTGAAAAAAAAAAGGATAAAATATTCATGTTCAAAATTTAAAATTATTTCCCACCACAAACCTAGCTTCCTACCCCACCCTCTCGTCCAACCCCCTCCAGCCAGCCCCGACTGCACCCCCCCTCCTCTCCACAGTATCGTCGCCACAGTTGCCACCAGCTGCACGGGAATCCGGAGAGGGTAGGGAGGGCGTGGTGGTAAGGGGAGCCGAGGGCGGGGTGATGGGGGCAGCCCGCCGGGAGGGGGTGGGGAGGGGGGTTGACCGAATGGCTAGGGGAAAGGGCACTAGGGGGCAGGGTGTCACACCCTGATTCAGAGAATCTTTAGTCCTCGCTTCGATTCGCGCCGAATCGTTCGTCCTCGCTAAGGCGTGATGCCGTACTGTAGCTTCCCTTTCCGGCAAATTTTTTAAAATATTTTTTTTATTATTTATTTGATTTAAATAGTGATTTTGGCTTTGTAGATATTTTAAATTAATATTTATAGAGGTTTTATTTATAGGGAATATATATATATATATATATATATATATAATGGACTTAGTATATTATATACTTTTCTAAATCCAACATGTCAAAGTTCCCATTTCCTTGCTAACATGAGCCATGGTAAGCAAATTTTGCTAATGTGAGCTAATTTGCTAGCTTGTGGGAGGTGTTGTGTGGAGCACCAACAAATTTCCTATTGGCTTGCTTGGTAAGCAAAGCCCACATGGCCAATCATAGTCTATATCCTTGTTGAACCGATTTTCTTTTAAGAAATATTTAATGAACAAAATAGATAAATAGTTGTATTATTAAATTATTCCAATACCCTCGTGTTCATATATGAATATTGTATATAGATAGCACATATAAAATTAAATGATTACTATAAATAATAATAATAAATAAGCTTATATATAAGAGATATAGATGGCTATTATTCTAAATCGGTTAAATCTCTTCTATCCATATCAATAAAATAGATCATATTTCTAAAGCCAATCCTATTTAACTACTACTACTACTACCTACAGTAAACATCCCATCACTTACCACCATATATTATTTTCGTGTGATCCAACTTGCACTTATCAAATGGCTACATAAAGCTATCCCTATCTATCACATAAAGATTATTTAGTAAGCGTATAAATACAAAAGCCTACTAACTGATCATTACTCAAATATTTATAATCTTTCAAATCCTTAGATAACTCTCCGTTCAATTCAAGCCAAGTATTCTTAATCCTATCCTAACCGAAATCGTCCGCTGCTTCCATATAAATACCTTATTTTCATCATCTCCTCCTCCTCCGTTTTATCCAAGTTCTCTGACCTCACGGCCAAACCTCCTCCGTGAGGTATAATCCGGCTCCCCGAGCCTCACCGAGTTCGGAAGCAAGTAATGCCACCGTGTGGGGACCTAGTCAACTAGGGTGTCTGTCTTTGACTGCTCTTTGCCGCGACATTGTGGACCGCTACGCTCGTTAATAGCCAGCGCGACCAACCGACGTAGGCTTCCGGCCAGACCATCCTCGCCTGACGTACGCAAATCCAAGTGGAGCAGTCAAGCACCGACCAGGGCCCAGGCGCCAGCCATGCCGATGCAAGCCAACAACTGTGCATGGGCCGACCGCGGCGTTAACCGACCATAGACGACGTGACAGCGTTGTCCTGTATTTGTCAATCGGCAGGCAGAGTCATACGGTTGAAAAGTCGCCACCTCGATCTTCGGGTAACCCTCTCCTTATTTTCTTCGGTTAATATAACATGAGTAATGCTACAGTTACAACCAAATGCTTACAACCCTCTTACAACCTTCACACATTGCTGACATGTGGGCCATGGCCCACATGTCAGCACATGGGTGAGTAGTTGTAAAAGGGTTGTAAGAATTGGTAGTAGACTTAGCATTATTGATATAACATAGAGTAGACAGAAGCAACAATGCACATAGAACCAGTTCACGTATAATCGTATATGAGTTCTTAAGGTTAATGATGAAATAAATATGCATGGAATAGAGAGAAGGAAAGGATGTTTAAATGAAATACTATTCACACTATGTGCACATAAAGAAAATGTGCACGTAAGGAAAGCAGGAAAGGATTAAATATTTTGCAAATATTCCCTCCCTCAAGTGCCCTTCACGAAAACACATTACCACTCACATTGTTAGTTGCACTTTACAAATAACCCCTTTTCTTCTCTTTATAATTATACACACAAGTAATATGCAATAGTATGTAAATAAGAGGTGCATTAGTAGAAAATGAGCCCACCATGCATGCACGTAAGCAAAGGTGGACATGTACTCTAATCCACCAAAAGTTGTTTTACACTTTACATATATCCCCTTGTTGTTTCCTTTCCTTACACCATAACCATATTTTTAGCTTTTGAGCATATATAGGATCTAATCTACAAAGTTGCATATAAAAAGATATATATGTGTATCTTATATTTAATCATGCCAGTGTATAATTTATACCTAAAATCCGTGTGTTAATATTTATGTAAATTTACTTGGGTTTTAAATGCATCTAAACAAACTAGTAGCTATAAATCAAATTATTATATAAATAGACTAATGTTATGACAAGCCTATAGCCTACATTGTAAATACTCTAAATATATTAACCAACTTTATGAGACAAACCCGGTAATAGTTACCAAATTAGAATGTTAACAAATTTTGTTTGGTTACTAGGGTTGCAATCTTTTCCTTGCCTCAACACGGATTTGGGTGACTCTGCAGGCAAGTATACCTTGCCAACTTGTACAGTATAATTTATATGCATGTTCATCATCTCACTGCGGTTCTTTTCCTTACTTTCGTGATTGCTTATTCCATGTCTTGTACACTCATCCTGTTATGGTTTACTTTACATGTTTCTAGTTTCTTGTTCCTTTTCGATTATAATATTTCTACCTGTTACACTGTGATAGTCTCATACGTATTGCTTGATAGAGTCGTCTAGTCCTACATCACGATTTCCTCGACTTGATTATAGCTTGACTTGACTTGACATGATTTGAGTAGGACTTGACTTTGACATTCTATAGATTGTGAGTACTTGCCTTGACTGCAGTCTATAGCTTTGACCTATTAGCCATTTCTAGTATGGCATGCCAGTGTCTTAGGATCCTTGTGTTTAGATCTTGTGTCTTGGTCCATGTTGTCTCGTTGGATGTCCTTGATTGTTCCTTACTTCTTTGTATATTTGTACTGTTACATGTTGGCTTGTATATTATGTATCTTGCTAGTCCTCTGAGGACCTGATGATCTCTTCAGGTTTAGCGACTGCATGGAGATAGTTAGCAGAGCAGGATGGTAGAGGATCGCGATACATGATACAGGTATTTTGCTTGTGATATTCTTTATTACCTTTTCGTGCTTTATATTCCAATCATGATATACTCTGCTTATTTATAGACTCATATCGTTCTTGAAGTTTAATCGAACAATATGCTTAATGGGCTGCAGACCATGACCCATAATTGTTCATTCTTGTTTATATTATTTTCTGTGGATTGAGATACAGTTTAGATTAGACATGATCCCATGACCCTGACAGCTTATACGTACTCGAGTCGGGTTGAAGTTCGCTCGATACGTAGCTGGCTTGCTCACGAACTCGCGTCCGAAAAGCGGATACGGATCGTGACATACAAGTCTGGTGTTATGTCACGACCCGCACCAGCTATAAGGGCACGTGCACGTGACAACGCCCAGCCCTCACCGTAAAAACGGCGTGGAACGCTGTAGGTTTTCTACTCTAAACAGTTTATATATATCAAAAACCTGTCGAGAATATGGTCAACTCCGAACGGAGGACAAGCAATGATATATACGAGTACTCAATCACAACTCTAAGATAACAAAGTAAAGACTGAAAGATAAAGACAACAAGACGATAATAAAATAATAATCTGTCAAGTCCAACACAAGAATATATACAAGTCCAAGTCGCTAATACAATCCATAATAATAACAGTCTCAAAAGTAGCTGGAGACAAGGTCCAGTACAAAAGACCTACTCTAACTAAGCAATGTAAGGTCTTGTCAGGCGGAGCTAAGCCCTGCTAGACCAAAGTCTCCAAGTCTAGGCCCACTACGTCATCCGGACCGTAGTAGGTACAGTAATCTCCCTCGTCGGCATCTATAATATTTGTCAACATATCCTGTCAGGTGGAACGAGTACAATCTACTAACAACAGTTCTCAAGATATGACAAAAGCTATAAGACAGTAAATAGAGATATATACAAGAAAATCATGGAATGTACATGTGAGTATCATGGCAAGGTAAGCTGTAAAACTAGAGCTAGAGCAAGGCAAGTAAACTGATCATGACATGTACGAGAATAAAGAATCATATCTCTAGTGTGTGAGTACTAGCTACAATATGTGGCCGGCTTGGGTCTGCACAAGGTCTACTGATCAGCCAATCCTACGTGGAGTGTAGGATTGGTAGCATTCAAGGTCTACAAGAATAAACAAGGTGGATAATGACCACACATCTACACTAGTACTCCCCGTCCTCGACTGGAAGAGTGGATCCAAGCAAGACACGTTATGACACGGGATTCTACGAGAAGGAGTAGTCTCCTCGAAAATCGGTGTCCATATACTGCACAAGAACTACAAGGGGCTTGCACAAGATATACCAAGATAACGAAGAATAACATCTCATGTCGGGATCCATGGATACCAATCCGTGTGACCAATGTGTCGAGAACAGCATATCTACACTAATTAATGAATTATAACAATCATCGAAATTGGAAAAGTGTCAGAGAATATACTCGCTGTAATATGGTAGATATGTCAACTGGAGCAAATGCAGCATCTCGAGGACCTATAGAGAACAAGACGTATCAATACTACGTTTAGAAATTAAAGTCAAGATAATTTAAATCCTATTAAGTCATTCTAGGTCAAGATACATCAAACTAGACTGTACGAGGTCAACCTAAGTCATATTAGGTCTAGCTAGGTCATACTGGGTCAATGCAAGTCAAACGGAATTAATCTAGGTCGATTTGAGTCAACGGTTGACTTACAGTTGACTTTTGGTCAACTGGTCAACTCTGGTCAACCCTAGGTCAATCCTAGGTCAATGGTGACTAATAGTTGACTTTTGGTCAACTACTCAAGTCTAATGGAATTTGGGACTAAATTGGGTAAAGTGTTGACCCATAGTTGACTTTGGTCTAAAAAGTCAACCGTGGTCAACCGGGGTCAAGATTAGGTCTAGGCGACTATTTCTAATCATTACCAACCTCTACAATCCATACCAAGTCCATCTTGGACTTCGAAACTCAAAACTTGGCCGTAGGCCAATTTCCTAATTTACCTTTTCTAAGGTAAATTTCTAGCCTAGGTGGAAACCTAGTTAGCCTACCTACGCTTGGTATTTTGACCCGAGCTCCCTAGGGTAGTAAGGTACTAGCCTATACATATATTACCTACCAAGATACCTAGGTAAAGTGGACGTCTAGTCCATCTTACGGCCTATTGCCAGTATCTTAAATATTTCAAGATACACAATGGTACGGCGCGATACCGGCGCCCTACAACCCCGATTTCAACTCGGGAGCCTACCCGCAAATCTAATTCACGTATTCTAGGTCCACGCCAAGTTTCAACTCATTCCGACACTCGGAGCTCCGTTTCACCCTCTAACTCGATCCCCTCTATTTTCTATTCCTCACTTTTCTTCCTATTCTTCTTCTTCTATTTCCTCCTCTTCAAATTCCCCTTCTCTAATTTCTCTCCTAATTATCTTCTTCTAACTCTTCCTCTCATTCCTAATCTCCTTTTCTCTCATTCTTTCCTATTCTAAATTTCCTCCTTCTTCTTACTCTTCTTTCTAATTTCTTCTTCCTATTCTTCTTCTAACTTCTTCTAAACTCCTTCTAAACTTCTTCTAACTTCTTCCATTCTAAACTTCTATCTAACCACCTAACTACCTATCTATATAATATATAACATATATATATATATATATACCTATATATAGGGGGTCTAATTAGGGCTAAATGGCTAGAAAGGGAGGGGGGTTAGCCATTGCTGCTGCTGCCATAGCAGCTGCTACTGCTGCTGCCATAGCAGCTGCTACTGCTGTGGCCTTGCTGCCACTGCTACTGTTGTGCATACTGCTGCAGCTGCTGCCAATGCTGCTGTTGCACTGCTGCTAGCTGCTGCTGCAGTTGCTTCTCCTCTTCTTCTTCTCCTCTTCCTCCCTCTATATATATATATATATATATATATATATATATATATATATATATATATATATATATATATATATATATGTGTGTGTGTGTGGTATTTATATATATGTAGATATATGTGTGTGAGTGTATTTATATATATATAGATAGATGTGTGTGTTAGAGTATATATATATATATATATATATATATATATATATATATACTATATATATAAATACACTCACACACATATATCTACATATATATAAATACCACACACACACACACATATATATATATATATATATATATATATATATATATATATATATATATATATATATATATATATATATATATATATATATCTATATATATATATACATATATCTCTATACTCTAACACACACACACATCTATCTATATATATATAAATACACTCACACACATATATCTACATATATATAAATACACACACACACATCTCTACATATATATGAATACACCCACACACACACATATAGATATATATATATATATATAAATATAGACACACACACACAAACTCACACACTCACAAACACACACTCTCTCACCACCATCTCATGACAACCACCACCACCACTCTCATTCCTCTACACTCACACATACACACAAATTCAATATAATTATATGTACACACACACACACCACACACACACACACACACACACACACATATATATATATATATATATATATATATATATATATATATATATATATATATATATATATATATATACACCACTCTTAATATAAAAATCCCTAAAAATCTCTAACCTAGATTTCTAGGGAATCCTACAAAATTTGTGGGCCTATAATTATTGTGAAGACATTAAATATAAAAGATAATAAATGAAGAATTAATTACATACCTAAAATGGGTTTTTCTTGGAGGAAGAAAGCTTTGGGAGAAAATGAGTTTTTGAAAGAGAGAGAGAGTTTGCTTAGTGGAGAAGAAAGAGGGGGGGCTCTCCTATATGTGGCCCCCCAAGTGGGGGGGGGGGGGTTATTGGATTTGGGTGGGATCCAATAGCCCTCCAAACCCATTAGACTTAGGTTGGGTTCGGTTTGTTTCGGTTTGGTTCGGTTTGTTTCTAATGAACTAATTAAGTATCTAAAATGACTAATTAAGCCATCGAAGTTGGGTTTATGATTTCTAACCTAATTATGATGGTATGTGGGCCAAGTCCAGCTAGTATGTGGGTCCCACTAGGGTCCAGGCTACCCGGGTCTCCAACTTGAGTTCGAATTGGATAAAATCCAAACCAAACCAAATAAATCCCAAAAATCACATAAAATAAATAAAAATTCCTAAAAATTATAAAACTTAAAAAATGACAAAAATACCCCTAATTTAAAAACTGGGGGTGACAAATCTACCCTCCTTAAAAAAATTTTGTTCTCGAAATTGAATGAGGACTAACACAGCAATCATGAATAGAACAAGGAAAGAAAAAGATAGAATTTTACCTCAAGGCTCGAAAAGATATGGAAATCGCTCCCGCATGTCGTCCTCCGTCTCCCAGGTGGACTCACCTGGAGAGTGGTGTCTCCATGCAACGCGAACCAAGGGAATGACCTGGTTCCGAAGCACCTTCTCTCTTCGGTCCAAGATCTCAACCGGCTTCTCTGGATAGCTGAGTGTCGGTCCCACTTCGATCTCTGAGTGGTCCAAGATGTGACTGGGATCTGCCATGTACCGTCTCAGCTGCGACACGTGAAACACGCTGTGCACTTCCTCTAGTACGGACGGTAACTCCAGTCGGTAAGCCACTGCACCAACCCTGCCCAAGATACGGAATGGTCCGATGTATCGTGGACTAAGCTTTCCGTCGCCACCAAAACAAATCGTGCCACGCGTCGGAGAAATCCGCAGAAACACAAGATCATCAACCTAGAACAAAACACAAGACTTAGAGCTTGATCTAAAACAATCACAATCAGACTCAAATGCTAAAAAAATCCAAACTATACCTCAAACTCCAACGGCCTCCGGTGGCTATCGGCCCAATGCCGCTGCCTATCCTGCGCCACCCGAAGTTGATCTCTGATAACCCTGACCTTCTCTGCAGCATCTACTACCATCTCAGGGCCAAGCAAAACCCTCTCGTCGACATCATCCCAAGACAAGGGAGTACGGTACCTCCGTCCGTATAGAGCCTCGAACGGTGACATCTCTATACTGGCTTGGTAGCTGTTGTTGTAAGCAAACTCTACCAAGTGAAGGTGGTCCTCCCAAGATCCCCCAAAGTCCAAGACACAGGTACGCAGCATAACCTCGAGGGTCTGAATCATCCTCTCCGACTGCCCGTTTGTCTGGGGGTGGTATGCGGTACTGAACTTGAGCGATGTGCCCAAGCTAAGCAGCAAACTCCGTCAGAAGTGGGAAGTGAATCGGCTGTCCCGATCTGAGACTATGCTCACTGGAACCCCGTGCAATCGGACTATCTGCCGCACGTACATCTCGGCCAACCTCTCCGTCGATAAACCCACTTTGAAAGGCAAAAAGTGGGCCGATTTGGTCAATCGATCAACAATGACCCAAATCGTATCCTTCCCTCCTGGAGAGCACGGAAGCCCAGATACAAAGTCCATAGTGATATGCTCCCACTTCCACTCAGGAATGGGTAGTAGCTAGAGCAATCCACCGGATCTCTGCCTCCCGGCCTTCACCTGTTGGCACACCAAGCATCTCGAAATGAACTGAGCCACCTCACCTTTCATGCCATACCACCAAACATGCTGTCTCAAGTCTCTATACATCTTGTTGGCTCCTGGATGCATAGAGTACTGAGAACGGTGCGCCTCCTGAAGAACCTCCTCCCGAAGTCCTCCGCTCAGCACGCACAGTCTGGTACCATGCCTCAACGACCCATCCCCTGCTATAGAGAACTCATCCAACAGTCATGTCTAGACCTGCTCCCTGATGACCCTCAGAGCCTCATCCTCAAACTGAGCTGCCCTGACCCTGTCCATCAGCTCTGACTGCACCTTCAGACCCCACATCTGCGCCTCGAACCCAGGAACTATCACCTCTATGCCCAAGCTCTCCAGATCAGCCAGAAGGTGACGATCCATCGTCAAATACATGGCCACGGGATACCTGCTCAAAACATCCGTGACCACGTTGGCCTTCCCCGGATGGTACTGTAAGGATATATCAAAATCCTTCATCAGCTCCAACCATCGCCTCTGCCTCATATTCAGCTCCTTCTGGGTAAACACGTACTTCAAGCTCTTGTGGTCAGTATAGATCTCCATATGCTCTCCGTACAGATAGTGTTTCCACAGCTTCAAAGCAAAGATGACCGATGCCAGCTCCAGATCATGGGTAGGATAATTCCTCTCATGAGGACGTAACTGCCTAGATGCATAGGCAATTACCTTCCCGTGCTGCTGAAGCACACAACCCAAACCCCGTCCTGAAGCATCACTGTAGATCGTATAACCACCAGATCCAGATGGCAGCGTCAAGATAGAAGCTGTAGTCAACCTCGCCTTCAGCTCCTCGAAGGCGGCCTGGCACTCATCGGACCAAACAAACTCCTCGTCCTTCCTGGTAAGGCGGGTCATCGGCTGGGCAATCCTGGAAAAGTCCTGCACGAACCTCCGGTAGTAACCTGCCAGACCCAGAAAACTCCGAACTTCTGCTACTGAGCTCGACGTAGACCAGGACTCCATCACAGAAATCTTCTTTGGATCCACCGAAATCCCTTCGCCAGAGACAACATGGCCTAGGAACTCCATGCGATCCAAGAAGAACTCGCACTTGGACAGCTTCTCATACAGCTGCTCCCTCCTAAGAGTGTCCAACACAATCCTCAGGTGCTCCTCGTGCTCCTCTGGCATCTTCGAATAGATGAGGATGTCATCAATGAAGACCACCACGAACTTGTCAAGGTACTGATAAAATACCTTGTTCATCAAGTTCATAAATACCGCCGGGGCGTTGGTCAACCCAAACGGCATGACGGTATACTCATACTGGCCATAGCGAGTCCGAAAGGCAGTCTTCGGAATGTCATCTCGCTTTACCTTCAGTTGATGGTACCCGGTGCGCAAGTCGATCTTCGAGAACACTATCGTCCCGCTCAACTGGTCGAACAAGTCATCAATCCTTGGCAAAGGATACTTGTTCTTGATGGTAAGGCTGTTGAGCGCCCTGTAATCAATACACAGACGTACTGTACCATCCTTCTTGGGGACGAAAAGAACTGGCGCGCCCCAAGGTGAAGAGCTAGATCGAATAAAGCCCTTGTCCTCCAGCTCGTCGACCTGCTTCTTCAGCTCCGCTAACTCGCTATTGTTGATTCTATAGACGTGCTGGGAGATAGGCTCCGTGCCCGGTACTAGGTCTATAAAAAACTCAACATCACGATCTGGCGGCATCCCTGGCAGCTCCTCGGGAAAGACATCCAAGAACTCAACAATAAGTGGATGTGGCAACACCGGCCCCGCCAACAATGCTCCGCCGAATCCATCTCCCTGCTCTACTGCACCCCTGGTGAACTCATACTCCGGCTCTCCCGACGGCCTAAACAGAATCCTGCCCCCTCTGCAGTCGATGCTAGTGTGGTGCATGCTCAACCAATCCATACCGAGTACCACATCGTAACTCGAAAGTGGTATTACGAACAAACACGCACTCAGCTTCCGGCCTCTCAAAGAAACTCTCTGCCCCTTGCAAACATTATTAACTAGGACGATGCCATTCCCAGTCATAATCTTACAAGTCCTACCAAGATACTCAGCAATAATATTGTGCCTAAGAGCAAAAGAAACAGACACAAAACTGTGCGTAGCACCAGAATCAAACAAGGCTAAAGCTGGAAAAGAATCGAGCAGAATAGAACCTGCGACTACATCCGCAATAGGCTCCATCTCCTCAGCTGCAAGAGCAAAGGCTCTACCCTGACCACCCCGCTGCTGGTGGTGCTGAACAAACCGCTGCTGCTGGGTCGGAAGTGGACCCCTCTGCTGCACTGTAGGTACTCTCACCGGTGCCCCCTGAGCTGCTACCGCTCCACGGACTACCTTGCGAGGGTTCGCAGGACAATCCCTCAACTGATGTCCAGCCTCCCCGTAGTAGAGGCACATGCCCAGCCTCTTTCGACAGACCTCCCAGATGTGATCGGGCTTCTTGCAGTAGCCGCAAGGAACCCCATGCTGTGTCTGCCTCTGCTGAGTGTGCTGCACCTGCTGCTGAACCGATGCTCTGGCCTGCACCTGCGGCTGGTAATGCTGGAAAGAACGATGCTGAAGCTGAGGGCGCTTAGCAGCCCCCGCGCTGCTAGAAGCCCCCGAGAAAAGATTACGCTCCCTCTTGGACTTCAAGCCCCACTCCCGCTCTACCTTGCGGGCCTCCGCATAGATCTGGATATAAGTCTCATAGAAGGAGGGAATGAGGATCTTGATATCCCAAGTGAGCCCCTTCCTGAAACGGCTCGCCCTAATTCTGGGTCTCGAACCATGTACTCTGCGTATCAGCTCAGACGGCCGAACTCCGCTGCGTACTCCTCCACAGATATACAGCCCTGCTGCAGATCCTGGAACTGTCGCACCAGGTCAATCTTGTCCGCGGAGGAAAAGAACTTCTCCTTGAAGAGGAGCTTGAACTCTGCCCAAGTACGGCCCTCTCCAGCTAGGGCTGGCTCGTTTCTGAACCAGGTGCGTGCAATGTCTAGCAACTGCAAACCTACCGCCTCGACCTTCAGGTCGTCTGCCAGGCGGGAGGCCCTCATCTGCCGCTCGATATCCTCGAGCCAATCATCTGCATAGACCACACCCTCGGTCCCGCTAAAGTCACGGGGCCCGAGCTTCTTGAAGTCCTGGATATCTTCGTACCTCGGTCGCGTCCCCGGATGAGGAGCCCTCTGCTCCACGGCTGCAAGGGCCAACTGATGGGCATCCTCCATGCCCTGACGCATCGCGTCTGTCTGCCTCTGCTGAGCCTCGGCCTGGGCTCTCTGAGTCTCCAGCATCTGCTGGAGGAAGGTAAGCATCTGCCCCATATCTGTTGGCAGAGGAGGTGGAGGTGGAAGTACATCTGCAACTAGCGGAGGAATCCGCTGCGCAGCAGGAGGAAGAACACCTCCGACAACTCCCGTCGTAGCCCCCGACACTGCGGGAAGAGCACCCGCAACCCCAGGGACGGTCATCGAGAGCGCTGGAGGAGTACCCCCGAGAGCCCCAACAGAAGTCCCATCTGCAGGGAAAGTGACCGGAGCCTGCCCGCCAGAGGTGGCAAACCTCTCCGTCTCCCCGTGCTCCTCACCAGGAGAATGAGTCATAACTATCCTGGAGACAAATTGAAAAGAAGATATCAATATGGCACATGAAGGCAATATCAAAGGAGGACAGCTAGAATGCAGTAAATCAATATCAAAGACGGTAAGCAAGATAAGCAAGAAAAGATCCTACTGTGATTGAGCACTCTTAACCTACTACCTCCTATGTGTAACACAGGGTCGTAGTCAACACTCTAAGACGAGTGCCGCCACGACATCGTACTAATTGCGACTTCAGGACCTGCGTGGGCCACCACTAAAACGTGTCACGATCCGCACCCGCTATAAGGGCACGTGCACGTGACAACGCCCAGCCTTCACCGTAAAAACGATATGGAACGCTGTAGGTTTTCTACTCTAAACAGTTTATATATATATATCAAAAACCTGTCGAGAATATGGTCAACTCCGAACGGAGGACAAGCAATGAATATATACGAGTACTCAATCACAACTCTAAGATAACAAAGTAAAGACTGAAAGATAAAGACAACAAGACGATAATAAAATAATAATCTGTCAAGTCCAACACAAGAATATATACAAGTCCAAGTCTCTAATACAATCCATAATAATAACAGTCTCAAAAGTAGCTGGAGACAAGGTCCAGTACAAAAGACCTACTCTAACTAAGCAATAGGTAAGGTCTCGTCAGGCGGAGCTAAGCCCTGTTGGACCAAAGTCTCGAAGTCTAGGCCCACTACGTCATCCGGACCGTAGTAGGTACAGTAATCCCCCTCGTCGGCATCTGTAATATTTGTCAACATATCCTGTCAGGATGAAACGAGTACAATCTACTAACAACAGTTCTCAAGATATGACAAAAGCTATAAGACAGTAAATAGAGAGTATATACAAGAAAATCATGGAATGTACATGTGAGTATCATGGCAAGGTAAGCTGTAAAACTAGAGCTAGAGCAAGGCAAGTAAACTGATCATAACATGTACGAGAATCAAGAATCATATTTCTAGGTGTGTGAGTGCTAGCTATAATATGTGGCCGGCTTGGGTCTGCACAAGGTCTACTGATCAGCCAATCCTACATGGAGTGTAGGATTGGTAGCATTCAAGGTCTACAAGAATAAACAAGGTGGATAATGACCACACATCTACACTAGTACTCCCCGTCCCCGACTGGTAGAGTGGATCCAAGCAAGACACGTTATGACATGGGATTCTACGAGAAGGGAGCAAGTCTCCTCGAGAATCGGTGTCCATGTACTGCACAAGAACTATAAGGGGCTTGCACAAGATATACCAAGATAACGAGGAATAGCATCTCATGTCGGGATCCATGAATACCAATCCGTGTGACCAATGTGTCGAGAACAAGCATATCTACACTAATTACATAAATTATAACAATCATCATAAATTGGAAAAGTGTCAAAGAATGTACTCGCCTGTAATATGGTATGATATGTCAACTGAAGCAAATGCAGCGTCTCGAGGACCTATAGAGAACAAGACGTATCAATACTACGTTTAGGAATTAAAGTCAAGACAATTTAAATCCTATTAAGTCATTCTAGGTCAAGATACATCAAACTAGACTGTACGAGGTCAACCTAAGTCATATTAGGTCTAGCTAGGTCATACTGGGTAAATGCAAGTCAAACAGAATTAATCTAGGTCGATTTGAGTCAACGGTTGACTTACAGTTGACTTTTGGTCAACTGGTCAATTCTGGTCAACTCCGGTCAACTCTGGTCAACCCTAGGTCAATCCTAGGTCAATGGTGACTAATAGTTGACTTTTGGTCAACTACTCAAGTCTAATGGAATTTGGGACTAAATTGGGTAAAGTGTTGACCCATAGTTGACTTTTGGTCTAAAAAGTCAACCGTGGTCAACTGGGGTCAAGACTAGGTCTAGACGACTATTTCTAATCATTACCAACCTCTACAATCCATATCCAAGTCCATCTTGGACTTCGAAACTCAAAACTTGGCCGTACGCCAATTTTCTAATTTACCTTTTCTAAGGTAAATTTTTAGCCTAGGTGGAAACCTAGTTAGCCTACCTACGCTTGGTATTTTGACCCGAGCTCCCTAGGGTAGTAAGGTACTAGCCTATACATATATTACCTACCAAGATACCTAGGTAAAGTGGACGTCTAGTCCATCTTACGGCCTATTGCCGGTATCTTGAATATTTCAAGATACGTAATGGTACGGCGCGATACCGGCGTCCTACAACCCCGATTTCAACTCAGGAGCCTACCCGCAAAATCTAATTCACGTATTCTAGGTCCACGCCAAGTTTTAACTCATTCAGACACTCGAGCTCCGTTTCACCCTCTAACTCGATCTCCTCTATTTTCTATTCCTCACTTTTCTTCCTATTCTTCTTCTTCTTCTATTTCCTCCTCTTCAAATTCCCCTTCTCTAATTTCTATTCTCCTAATTCATCTTCTTCTAACTCTTCCTCTCATTCCTAATCTCCTTTTCTCTCATTCTTTCCTATTCTAAATTTCCTCCTAACTTCTTCTTACTCTTCTTTCTAATTTCTTCTTCCTATTCTTCTTCTAACTTCTTCTAAACTCCTTCTAACTTCTTCCATTCTAAACTTCTATCTAACCACCAAACTACCTATCTATATATATATAACATATATATATATATATACCTATATATATAGGGGGTCTAAATAGGGCTAAATGGCTAGAAAGGGGGGGTTAGCCACTGCAGCTGCTGCCATTGCAGTTGCTGCTGCTGTGGCCTTGCTGCCACTGCTACTGCTGTGCATACTGCTGCAGCTGCTGCCAATGCTGCTGCTGCACTGCTGCTAGCTGCTGCTGCAGTTGCTTCTCCTCTTCTTCTTCTCCTCTTCCTCCCTCTCATCTATATATATATATATATATATATATATATATATATATATATATATATATATATATATATATATATATATATATATATATATATATATATATATATATATATATATACTCTAACACACACACATCTATCTATATATATATATAAATACACTCACACACATATATCTACATATATATAAATACACACACACACATCTCTACATATATATGAATACACCCACACACACATATAGATATATATATATAAATATAGACACACACACACAAAACTCACACACTCACAAACACACACTCTCTCACCACCATCTCATGACAACCACCACCACCACTCTCATTCCTCTACACTCACACACACACACAAATTCAATATAATTATATATACACATATCTATATATATATATATATATATATATATATATATATATACCACTCTTAATATAAAACCTCTAAAAATCTCTAACCTAGATTTCTAGGAAATCCTACAAAATTTGTGAGCAAAGTGTAGAGAATCTCTGCCTCTATAATTATTGTGAAGACATTAAATGCAAAAGATAATAAATGAAGAATTAATTACATACCTAAAATGGGTTTTTCTTGGAGGAAGAAAGCTTTGGGAGAAAATTAGTTTTTGAAAGAGAGAGAGAGAGAGAGTTTGCTTAGTGGAGAAGAAAGAGGGGGGGCTCTCCTATATGTGGCCGGCCAAGTGGGGGGGGGGGGGGGGGTTATTGGGTTTGGGTGGGATCCAATAGCCCTCCAAACCCATTAGACTTAGGTTGGGTTCGGTTTGTTTCGGTTTGGTTCGGTTTGTTTCTAATGAACTAATTAAGTCTCTAAAATGACTAATTAAGCCATCGAAGTTGGGTTTATGATTTCTAACCTAATTATGATGGTATGTGGGCCAAGCCCAGCTAGTATGTGGGTCCCACTAGGGTCCAGGCTACCCGGGTCTCCAACTTCAGTCCGAATTGGATAAAATCCAAACCAAACCAAATAAATCCCAAAAAATCACATAAAATAAATAAAAATTCCTAAAAATTATAAAACTTGAAAAATGACAAAAATACCCCTAATTTGAAAACTGGGGGTGACATGTTGCACTTGTACAAGGCAAGAACGTGCACTGTTATGTCATTTAGAAACATTTGAAACCCAGCCACATTTCAAAAACATTGAGGACACAATATAGGAAGATGAAATACTCATTTTATTGATAATTGTAGTCAGAATACAACTTTTTTCGATAGTATTTGAAATGCCTTTTCGGCTACATTGGTTCATGAAAAGAAGTACAACTGATAGGCTTCCAAGAAATAACTTCCCGTTTCATACATCATGCCCCTTTAGTACTTTAAAATATAAGCAGCTACCTTTGAAAACTTTGCAATACTTTGTGCGTCTTTAGGAAAAACAACTTGAAATTAGTAGCAATTCAGGAAGCCTTAATTCGGACGTGCGCCTGAGCCTTCTCCAGTACCTGTGGAGGAGGGGTCAGCACATTATAACAATGCGCTGGTGAGCTCCGCTGGCCCACTCAGCTAAACCAACATTTTATTAATGACAAGCATTTTAAATTATGAACTTATTAGGAACAGGCATCGTTCAGATTAAATCACAATTCAAATAACATGATATTTTATTAGACCATGTTTACTTTACCATCGGCCGAATCCAGCTTTCCTGCATAAGATACATGATAATAATAATATACTTACCGCCCCTGCACAAGACAATCGTTAGCATGCATTCGGACTGGGTCGTTGGTGAAACTGTACCATAAAGGACTTTCCAACGGGTATTACGGTGTACCATTCCAGAGTAGGTTGCAAGCCTAGTCGAATGTCCCGCAATACCTCGTGCCACCATAGCACGACCAAATGTTTCCCCTTAGGTCGAGCTGGTCCCCGGTGTCCCAAGTACCGTCCCGAGGAAACTACTCAAACCTTGTGCACAAAGACGTCCATGACTACAAGAATGCATAATCGACGCAACAGTACACAATTGCATGGTATTAGTAAGCCAACATTTAATACGCAACATTCTCATATTCAACATCTCAGGCATCAATTCATTTCAATTCGACTTTCATTTTATTTCAATGTTCAAGGGACAAGCACAATTCTCATTGTTGTTAACAGTGTAATCGATTCATTCAATGTTCAATGTTCAATGTTCATGAATCTCTAGCTTCTTAGTGGTATTGACTTGTGGCATTAGCAACTTGATATCGATCAACGGATGTTGCAAGACAATTATTTAGTTGGCATGAAGGAATAGCGAGAGGGACAATACCACCACAGAGAATCCACACTCACCAAATTAGAGAATCATAGGGAGAGAGAGGAACACTTACGCGCTTAGCCTTCCGTCACGCGTCAGTCTGCAATGGCACCAAAAGCTTGGTTAATATTCCGTCTCGTTATGTTCTTCTCTCAGGATTCTCAAGAATGAATGCTATGCAAATCGATGAAAACGGACAAGAATCAAATCATCGAAAATCATTCAGAAAAGTATCCATCAAAACCAAGCAACAAAACCAGCAGCAAAACATCCAGAGAAAACTCTTGGACGCATTTCAAGAGAAACCAATCCATTAGTTGGAAAGGTTCTTATGCACTTGTCCATGATCGATTTGGTGCCGATGGTAAGTTTCTCCAATACTCGGTTCCGACCAAGTTAACCAAGCCACAAGCCTTACATAGTGAACCGCTAGGAGCGGGGCACTACACAGGGGGCGGAGGTGAGGGCAGGTGTTGATTGAGATTTGTTTTAGGGTATGAAGTTGAAAATATTTAATAATTGATGGTATCAAGTCGTTGAGTAAAAAAAAGTATAGAATATCAAGTTCAAAATTATGGATAGTTTAGGGTATCAAATTGCAAATAAGTCTAATAAAGAGAAACTCTAAACAAACGGACGACCGAAAGAATTGACGCGTGGGCCGACGACACATGTCGGCTCTACATTAGTCAGTTTGTTTCTACCAAACACCAGCATCCCATGTGTCAGGCACACAGATCCGACCAATAGAAGGCCGATATGTGGCTCATGATTTATCCGTCGGCTCCCTTCGTCGATCTGTATATGAATACTGACAAATAAAATGGCAATGTTTTATAACTATTTTTTAAAGTATAGGGCAGGACTATAATTAACAGGGCCTATTGAATCTTCTTGCATTTTAAGGCAAATAAAAAACATTATACTGAAGGATAAAATTTAATGGTAAATTCTAAAGGTAAAGTTGGCAGTCCTAAACAATTTAAATATTAAAATAGACAGTCCTCTTTAATGTTAGGACTGCCAATTTTCTTGGCAGTTCAAATAGATTTTCCTGGAGTAAAATCTGAAGTGCCTTTAGATTTATCAATTTAATTTTGCCAACCAAGAACTAATGTACTTGGTTTGTAAGAATATATTATAATAATATATATATTAAATCCTAAATTTTACAATAATTCTAATTACAAGAGCGAAAAGTTTAACATTATTTATCCAATCATCCATGACTTCAAAGACTGATCTTAAAATTAAGTCGGCTGGTCTAGCCGTCGTCGGCGCCTCGTTCCAATTATTAAATATTGGTTTGCAAATAAGTCTAATAAAGCCGATGCGCATGGAGGCGTACCACGACACGATCGCGGGGACGAAGGCATCGTTCGACGCTGTCGACGGGTTCGGGATGCTGAAGATGACGATACTCAATATCGGAGGAGGGTTCAGGCCGACAGTTCGACGAGGCCACAAAAATAATCGGGTCGGCTCTCGCGAGTACTTCGTTGACCGGCCTGAGCTGACGGTCGTCGCGGAGCTAGGGAGGTTCGATTCTTCGCGGAGACTCCGTTCAAGCTGGTCACGAACATCATCGACCGGAGGGTCCGTAGGGAGTTGAGGGAGTACTGGATATCAATGACGGGTTGTACGGTTCTATGAACCGTAAATTATACGAGGAAAGCAAGGTCTTCTCCCCGACGCCGCTAGCATTGTCGTCGGACCATAAGAACCTTGCGTGCGATTGGAGGGAGACCTACGTTTCGACGGTGTTCGGTCCGACTTACGATTCGACCAACACGGTCCTCGCCGAGCATCGGCTGCCGGAGTTCCGTACGGGGGACTGGCTCGTGTTTCCTTAAATGGGGGCAAACTCTGTTGTTATTATTGGTAAAAAAAACCAATTTACAAAACCTTTTTATTTCTCTCTTAATTATTGACCGTTTCAACATTTACATTGTCTATTTATCATTCCCTAATGGCTATATTATTTGTCCTAAAAAATTTAAATTGAGTATTTTAACTCTCCATCAAATGTCTTAAACCTATATATTTCACTCTTATTTTATAGTGTTGTAAAAAGAAAAAAAGTAAGAAAAATATCTCCATTTTCCTCCTCAAAAATCACAATGACATGAAATTTTTCATTCACAAAAAATCTCTCCTTCTCTTTCCATTTCTTCTTTTGTTCATCCTTTAACAATATCCCTGAGTTGTGTACGATGATGGGATACTGGTAGAGCGAGGGTTTTACCACTAGGACCATTCGGAACATGTGTGCACATAGATCCGAATCAACTCTTAGGGCAATGCTTCGTGTGCGACTTCTCCGGGGGTCGGTAACTTTATTTTTTTTTTACAGATTATTAAAGAAGAAAAGCAAATAATTCCAACAAATTAATAGTTGAATTCCATGCAATTATTTTTATTCTGGTCTTAAAGTATGTGTTTTATTATTATGTGCAATCTTTAGAAATGTTTTTTCTAACAATTTTTTTGAAAATTTTAGTGCTTTCTATCTCGCTTATAATTGTTATTTGTCTATTCTGCTATTACTTTATCAAATCAGTTAAAATAGATTAATGCAAGAATATGTGCCATCTTTTCTTATTTAATATTGCAAGTTCATGTAAAATCATACTTCGGCCATTTTTTTTTGCTAATATTGCTGTGAAGATGAATAATTGATAATTTTTATTGATGGACTACTGCCACTACTTATAGAGGGTCCAACCCCTCTTCATAATACATCTTCCGATGTGGGACTAAAGTCCCTTATTGGTTCTCAATACTCCCCCTCAAGATGGGCGATAGATATTAATCATCCCCATCTTGTTACATAGCTTTGACAGACTCAATGAACTAAGACCTTTAGTCAGACAGTCCGCAACTTGTTCATTTGAGCGAACATGGTCAATCATTAGTATCCCTTGTTCCAGTTTCTCCTTGATGAAGAATCGATCGATCTCGATGTGCTTTATTCTGTCGTGCTGAACTGGATTGTTAGCTATACTTATTGCAGCTTGACTATCACTCAGAAGATGTAACAGTGCTCCCTTGTCCAGCTTCAACTCTGTCAGCAGTGCTCTCACCCACAGTAACTCTGACACTCCCAGAGCCATTACTCTGTATTCTGCTTCAGCTGACGATCGTGCTACCGCTGACTGTTTCTTGCTTCTCCATGAGACCAGGTTTCCTCCTACAAAAACACAGTACCCCATGGTAGACCTTCTGTCATCTATGTAGCTCGCCCAGTCTGCATCACAGTATCCCTCAACTTCTATGCGTCCATTCTTCTTTAACCGTAGCCCTTTTTCCGACATCCCTTTCAGGTATCTCAAGATCTGAAACACTGCTTCCATATGACCCGTTCTTGGATCATGCATGTAGCGACTCACTACACTCACCGTAAATGAGATATCAGGGCGAGTGTTCCCCAGATAAATTAATCTCCCTGCAACTCTTTGATACCTTTCACGATCAACAGGCTCTCCTGCTTCTGCTCCTAACTTGTACTTCTGGTCAATTGGAGTGACTGCTGCTTTGCGTCCCAGCATCCATGTCTCCTTTAGCAGATCTAGTACATATTTTCTTTGTGAGAGAACAATTCCTTGTTCGCCGTCACACACCTCGATACCCAGAAAGTACCTCATCGCTCCTAAATCCTTCACTTCAAACTCCTTCACGAGTTTTGACTTTAGATTAGTGATCCCGACTTCATCATCACCTGTGATTACTATATCATCCACATATACAGCAAGTATAGTGATGTGGCCTCTTGTATGCTGAAGAAAGATCGTATGATCTGTATTTGTTTGATGGTACCCCATGCCTATAACAGCCTTTCTGAATCTGTCAAACCAGGCTCGAGGAGATTGCTTGAGCCTGTATAGAGACTTCTTTAGTTTACATACTTTACCATGCGACATTCCTCCGTTTGATTTTGTCGCGTAGCACCCTGGTGGGGGTTCTATGTACACTTTTTTTGCAGGTCCCCATGGAGAAAGGCATTCTTCATATCTAACTGGTATAGCTTCCACCCATAGTTTGCAACAATGGAGACCAGAGTTCTTACCGTGCTCATTTTCGCTACTGGGGCAAACGTCTCATCATAGTCGATGCCATGTGATTGTGTGTATCCTTTTGTAACCAACCTCGCCTTGTACCGCTCTACTTTTCCTTCTGGCGTCTCCTTCACTGTGTACACCCATTTGCATCCCACAGCTTTCTTTCCTTTGGGTAATGGAACCAGCTCCTATGTCTTATTTTTCTCTAGTGCCCCAAGTTCTTCCATCATTGCAGCTTTCTACTTTGGATCTTTCTTTGCTTCCTGCCAACACTTAGGCAAAAACGTAGAGTCTAACGATGCAATGAAGGCTCAATAATTCGGAGAAATATTAGAATAAGATAAAAAGTTGGCAATGTCATGTTCATAATCATCATAACGACAAGGAGCCTTACCCGAATTGATACGAGAAGATCTCCTTAAGGGAGCAATAGGTAGTGGAGAGATCATACCATCCAACTCAGAGAGATCCGTATCAGAATCAGAGTGATTCGGTATGGGGGCAACATCTTCAAGAATTGGGGTATGAGTAGACGAGGGACTTGGTATAGTAGGCAATGGGCTTGGTACAGTAGGCACTGGACACAACACAGTATTGGACTTCTGCTGTCTTCCTCTGCAGACTTGGAGCTCCTTTTCCCTTGTCTGCTTCTCCCCCTACGTAACATATGTATCTTCTTCTTCATTCTCTGTATCGGAGTCACTGCTTTCTCCCCCTTTCGTCCAATTTTCCACGAACGGGCACGGGACCGATCCGACTACCACTTTTAGACTTATTATCTCCCCCTCACGTCTAACACCCTCTGTGTTAGGTGTGTCACCAAACGCTGAACCTTCATCCAAACCATAGTATGGTTCCAGTTCTCTGAATGTAACGTCCATGCTTACAAACAGCTTTTCCTCGACTGGGCTCCAACATGTATATCCTTTCTGAGTCGCTGTGTACCCGACGAATACACACTTAATCGCGCTAGAATCCAGTTTGCCAACTCCTGGCCTATTATCTTGGACAAAATACACACACCCAAATACTTTCAGTGGAACAGTGTACGTGGGTGCACCAGTAAGCATCTCCAACGGTGTCTTCCAGTCCAATATCTGAGATGGCATTCTGTTGATGAGATAATAGGCCGTCAATACAGCCTGCCCCCATAAGTGTTTCGGGACATTCATAGCCAGCATCATTGTCCGTACGACCTCCAGCAGGTGCCTGTTCTTCCGTTCAGCCATACCATTTTGTGCCGATGTATAGGCACATAAATTTTGATATAGTATTTCATGAGTAGATAAATACTCAGCAACCCTCTTATTAGTATACTCCGTCCTATTGTCAGACCGAAAATACTTAATTTTAACGTTATATTGTGTTTTCACGCGACGATAAAAATCCTGAAAAGCCTCAAGGACGTCACTTTTATTCTTCATAAGGTAGACCCAGGTCACGCGGGTATAACAGTCAATAAAAGTGACGAACCATCTAAAACCGTTAACACCGGTTGTAGGACAAGGGCCCCATACGTCCGAATGTATTATATCAAATACAGCAGAACTTCTATTCCCTGATATTACATACGAGCTCCTGGTATATTTTTCCAACTCACATGCATTACAAAATAACTTTTCTTTATTAGCCCTTTGATATAAGGACGGATACATTCGACTAATAACTTTAAAGGAAGAATGCCCGACACGCTGGTGGTGGAGTAGTAATTCATCTTCTATACTGCGACGTAAAGCATCCAGTTGTGCATCTACTACTAGAGATGCCAATGCTTTGTCTAGCCCAGTCCTGTCCAAGTACCACAGCCCCTTATGCCATGTGCCAGTCCCTAGTCGTCGTCCTGTCCCCTTCTCTTGAAAAGTCACCGTAGGAATGTCACAGGAAACAATACAGTTTAGGTCAAGGATAATGGCACTAATAGATATAAGATTGACAGGAAAAGATGGAGCATGTAAGACATTGGTGAGAGTGAGGGAAGGGGTGCATACGACAGTGTCTTTACCCATTACAGGTCTAGAGGTACCATTAGCAGTCTGAATGCTCTCCGGCGTCGGTAGGTGAGTATAGTCCTGGAACTCACTGCGGGATCCCGTGACATGACGAGATACCCCAGAGTCCGTAATCCAACCTGGCTGATGGAAAGATACAAGAGCATGCACAGGTATACCTGTGCTGGTTTAGGCAAAGCAAGTGATGTGATCTCCCAAGATAGATGACGCCCCAGGAGTAACTTGACTATCGTCCGAACTCAGCTTCGTGCCTCGTAACCTCGCGATGAACTCCCTCTCAAGAGGGGTTATTTCAGCCAATTGATTCTCCCCCTTCTTTCGCCAGATTTGCTGTGTGTCCTCCAAAATAATTTCCCCTTCTACAAGCATATCCTTCTCTACCACCACGATGTCCTCCACGGCCCAGTTCGCGATCATTCGACTGACCTCGCAGGGGTTTCGGACAACATCTGATGTAATGTCCCGAGTTACCACAGTTGTGGCAAACACCGCCCGCAGAGGGAGACTGATTGAAGGCGGCAAGGGCATACTTTTCAACAGCAGCTTGCTCCTCCTGGAAGTAGCCCTTGTTAGGCATCAACTTCAATCGAGCTTCTTCTTGTACCATGGCAGCTATGGCTTCTTCTAAGGATGGAAGGGTTGGTTGTACGAGTAGTACATTCTTTCTCTGATCAAACACAAGGTTGAGCCCCTTCAAGAATTTTATCATCCGCTGTCGCGAAATATACGCCAGAAACGTCTGAAAATGCTTCGCAAACACCGGTTCGAATTGTGCATCTTCCATCTGTTTTCCATAAAGAAATTCTCTTTATTTATTGTGTATCTGGGAAAATTACAACTGTGGGAATCCGATCTAGAAGACGATCGCTTTATCCCTTAGACTATGCGAAGAAGAAAAGCTCTCAAAATTTTGACAGTAGATAACTATGTATCAGTACAATGAATGAGAAAAAGAACTCTATTTATAGAGTCAAGAATAATAACTGAAAAGATAACTGTCTTCACAGCCTATACCTAGTTAAAAATCACGCAGGATTTAACATACACAAGGCTGTGAGCAGTTACTGGACGTGGCCTGTAACTGTTGGACACATGGCAATCATGCATGAGTCATGTGCAAGTTACAGGACACGCAGGTGAGAGATCAGTGGCATGGCTGCCACGTACTGTGAAACCCGTGAAATTTTAGACTGCATTTTAATTTTTTATGTGCTAGAATAATATCTAAATTGTAAATTTATGAAAAGTATTTTTAAAAAAATATATATATATAGTTCACATGGATTTTTTGTATGTCAACCAGACCCGAATCCGCTTCGAACCCGATTGGAGACTAAAATTATTTTTATATATTGAAATAGGATTTTAAAATGTTAATCATATTTTTAAAAGGAAATTATTGTTATAGTCCATATTTTAATTGCCTTATAATTTCCTAGCCAAAGCTTTTAATTATTTTTAGCCTGGCCTCAAACCCAAGCCAAACCATTTTTTCCTAACTCATTATTCTTAAGGCCCAATAGTCCCAAACCCATTAAGGATTTATTAAGTCATTTCTTATATCAAGTCCAGCCCATTCTTTTAGGCCTTAAGCCTTAAGTTTTATTTGAGCTTTAGCTCTAAAGCTTGCTGGAAACATTCATTGTTCTAATTAAATGGGTTTCCATTCTTTTGCTTCTGTGGAGGAACCGAAGCTTCTTCGGCTTCATCTTCTCCAAACCGATCAAAACCGATCGGCCCTTCCTCTTCCCTGGCCACCGGAGTTAATGTTGGAGAGACCTTTCTCCTCCCTCAAATGGTAACTTCCCCTCTCACTCCTCCTATAAAACCCCTTCACTCCACCCTTCTTCCCATCATTCCATTCTTTTCCCAAATTCCACTCAAATTCCTAGATCAACCCGACGTTTCCGGCGAGATCGACCCCGGCCGAGCACTCTCCGGCGAACCCTAGCCCGATCCGACACCGGCGCCCGACCTCCGACCCCCGGGCCGCACCCGACCGGCGCCGCTCCCCGCGCGGCCCTCCGCCGCCGCTGACGCCGACGCTCGCCCCGGCCAGGCCGCCCGCACGTCCCCGTGCGTGTTCTGTCGCCCGATCGCGAAGTTTCCCTTCGCTGTTCCGTCCGCTTCCCGGTGCGGACCCGTTTCCGTTCCGCTTCGGTTTCGGTACACTCTGACCCGATAAATTCTTTTACTGTCTATGATGAATTTGTCCAACCCAATTCCAGTAGGAATTCGGGATTTCGGCTCGGTTCCGTTCCGTTTTCGGTTTCGTATTTTTCGTCTATTTTGGAAGTTATGTTCTGTGGATTTTTTAGGAAAAATATATGCTGTGGTTATATTCTGTGGAGTTTTCCGATACTGCGGGATTTCCGTTTCATTCTCGGGTTTCCGAGAAAATTTCGGGAATAATTCTGGGAATAGTTTTTATATATAAAATTTGGTTTCTGTCTTTGGATTGGGTTCTCTGGAATGTGGGTTTGGAAAATAATGATTCTGTATATATTTTCGGGTTGGGAATATTTTTGCAGAAAAACCGGAACATTTTCCCAGTTTTTGGTTTGACCGAAAACAGGAGGAATACTGCCGAAATTTTTGGGAAGTTTAATAAAATGATTTTTAAAATGATTTTCGGATTAAATATTATTTTAATAATATTTTTGGGCGACGACCTTAATGGTCAATGGGCCCCAGCGAAATGCAAACGCACCGGTTCGACCGGACGTTGAGGCAGAGTAGTTAAAAATGAAATTTTGGACCAGAGTCTGAGACTTAAAATTCTCTTTTAATATTATTTTGGAAATTATTAATTTTGTTAAAATTGTAGTTATTAAATTTCAAGACTAACAAGTTTCTTCTTATTTCAATTTGTGTAATATTAAGATGTAAGGGCATAAGCCCAGTTATTTATCATGCTGTGAAAATGTAATAATTAGGATTTATTTTATTTCTTTTCTGGATGTTGTAGTGTAATATAAATAGTGGATTATATATATATTCACGTAAAGGTTAGGAATTAGTTGATTAATTCATTATTTTCTCACTATTTAAATAAATAATAATTTTATGTACAAAATACAAGTTTTAACCAAATTAAGTGATAATTACAAGTTTTCTGAAAATACCAGAATAAAAGAATGAAATTTCTAAATTCAAACTCTTAAATGCTTTGACGTTGTGTTAGTTAGCTAATCTATCAAAACTAACTAGGAAAGACAACTAGACATTTTATGTTTGTTTCTGAGACGAGTTTCCCGGAAATGTAGGAGTACAAGGAAGAGAGTAATTTACCGAATACCGAAGTGCAAAACCTTGACAACCGGAAGTTTAAGGCAAGTACATTTTATGTAGATTTTACAATTATTTTCACAATTGTTTCATTGCAAGTTTAAACCACAATTATACACGAACTCCTTCGGGAGCATTGATCGTATTGTTGGGGACTGGGGGAATAGTGTACTGGATATGACCAAATCCAAACTTAGGATAATGAATGTGTTAGCTTACCCCTCTCTCACACGGGGATAAGCCATACCGTATCGCTAGGATACAAATGTACCCAAACCGGTCATATTCTTTACCTATTCATATCACTGTACTGTACTATTTCAAAATTGTTCATTTTCAAACTGTTTAAAAATGCATGTTATAAATTGTCATTTTAATTGTTAAAATTTGCATGAATTGTACTTTGCTCCCTCCTGACTGGAGACAACATTTTAGGTATTACTGAGGATCTGGAGATGATGATCAATAGCTATTTTGATCCTGACTTGTACCCGGCGGTACTTCCAGCTGATGATGATGTTGTGGCGTCTCCATAGATGCTACATTAGTTGAGAGTTTAGTTGTTTCTTTATTTCCAGTTTATGAACTTTGTATTGAAAGACAAGTTTTTATTATCGTAAATTAAATGTTGTGGCAACTTTTAAATTCAAGCTTGTTGTTGAAATGACCTGCAATATGGATTACAGCTTACTGCCGCCGTCTCATCAACGGCGCAGGCTGGGCATGATCCGATTCGACCCAAGTATTTGGGGACCGGGTCGTGACACGTACTCCAATTTGATGAAATCTACGCAGACTTGTTGAAGACGAAATCCACGCGAACTCGGTATAGAAAGCTTTAAAATCTACGCAAACTTGGGGCAAGAAGCTTCAGGATCCACGCAGACTTCGAGGCAAAGAACTCAAAAATCTACGCAAACTTGAGGAAGAAAACTTTAGAATCCACGCAAACTTGAGATGAAGATCACAAATACACGCAGACTTGAGATAGAACTGCCAGCTGTCTTGATTCGGCGTATCTCGACTGACACAAAATCTCTGACAGTGATTGCTTTGTCAGTCGCATTAAATGACAAGAAACCCTTTTGGTACGCCAACTCGACGAAGGCTGAGTCTTGCTGAAGAAGATTTCGAAAATCACGCAATAGACGGCGATGATTTCTCGAATTCTGTGTATACGTGGCATACGAAGAGATATTCTTCGACTGTCATGTTGTCAGTCATAATTACTCTTTGACAAATGATGAGCTGTCTCCCAGCGTGATTTGTTTATATTGTCTGGATCAACTGAGCGTGACTTTTGACTCTGTCTTGATCAACTCAGCGTGACTTTCATTTTTGAGGCCTACACCATCCCAAGTGGATCATAGTGATCCAGATCAGATCAGTACTTTTTTAACAGGGCTGCGTACTCAGAGATGGTACGTTCGTCTTGGGCCACCCTTTCGAGTTCATCCTGTAGTTGAGAGACCCGTATAGGGTTGCCCGAGCCTGAGTACATATTCTCCAAATTCTGCCATATATCAGCAACACCCTCCATCGCCTCTAGATTGTCTGACACCTGGTCGGTCAAGGAGGCTGTCAACCACCCAGCCACTACGTTGTTGAGAATATCCCAAATAGCAAACTCCTTTGAGGAGGGATCAGCGGGCACCTTGGTTTGGCTATTGACATAGCCAACCAAGCCATGTCCCTACAACGTCCGCATCGCCTATCGTGACCATTTCAAGTAGTTGGACGTTCCTTCCAACTTCGCCTCCAGCTTTTCCAACTTTTCCATTTTGTAGGGTGACGGATCCACATCGGTATGGGTCACACGAGGGGTCGCCTCGGTCAATCTCTTCGACAAGATATCATCAACCAAGGCCTTCATCTCTTGTGCTGTCAATTTTCCAGTGATCGAATCCATGGCTTCTTAACTGTATCTCTAGGCATCGTCTTCGTCGTCGGCTATAACTGCTAGTCGTCGTCTTCGTCGGCATCTTCGTCGTCTTCTACTTTACGAATGCGCTATAAATGTGGCCAACACCGGTACGCGCATGTAAAGTAAATACGTTAGGACACAGGAAAAAACATGATCATTCTCCGTGTAGATCCCGATATGAAGATCGTGTAATCTAGGAACAGAGCGGGGGCAAATAAAGTATTTGATGTCCGTCTGTCTTCGAAATACATCATTTTTTAAAACAAAAAACTACACTTTCTCAATCAAAACAAAACAACAAACATCAGATCATGTAGCATCTCAAAAACATAAATATCCAAATAGTAAAACATCAGATTCTTCGTCTTGGCGGCCTTCTGCGCCTTCGGGGGCTGGTGGAGCCGGCACGCACGGGCGATCCGGGGAGCCTGGTGGAGCCGGAGGGGCTGGTGGAGCTGGGGGTGGACAGCCGGGGGGTGCTGCTGGAGCCGGGTATGGGGGGGCGCTGCTGGAGCCGAGGGGGAGGGGGCTCTGCTGGAGCTAGAGAAGGGGAAGAAAATTTTTTTTTTGGAGAGGGGTGGATGGTTATAGCTTTGATACCATGTAGAAGATGAATAATTGATGATTTTTATTGATGGGCTACTACTACTTATAGGGGATCCAACCCCTCTTCATAATACATCTTCCGATGTGGGACTAAAGTCCCTTATTGGTTCTCAACAATTGTAAAGATGACATATCTCCTTAGTCTGATTTACGCGTAGTAGTGTTTCTCTTTGCATAGTTTCACATCTTCATCCTCCAGAACAGTTGGATGTCTTACATTTTTGAGATATATTAATAATTTGATCTCTTAACCATCATCATGATTCAAGAGTTTTATTGTAGGGTCTTCTAAAAAAGAGTTTTATTGTAGGGTCTATGTATTGGAATATAGATTTAGAATGTTACTTCAATAGAGTTGATGGTTGACTTAATGATTGTATCGATCAGTTATGCTAAATAGAGTTCTAGTATGATTATTTGTTCTAAAATTTTATTGCAATTTCATGACATGATTATTGTTATTTTTCTTTGGCTTTAATTTTTTGGATCAACGGTTATTAAAGTTTGCATTATATAGTTGGTGTTAAGATATAGCTGTAACTCCACTTCTCCATTTTTTTAAAGAATTTAAAGTTTCTAATAATCACCACAAGTTTTGATTTGAGTAATGTTGAGTAATTATAATTTTAGTAAATATTTTGAATAATGATAATGGGATTTTTGGAGGGAAAATTTGGAGCAGGAATTTTAAATTTGAAAGTTTGTTATAACAAACTTGGGACCCACACTCATTCTCCTTTCTAACTGATTTTCGGAATTTTATGAAATAATGAAAAGGGGAGGGGTCTTTCTGCTTATAAGCCATTTGATGGAGGGATTTAACTACAAAAGTGCAGTGGGTTATTTAACATACTTTGGAGAGAGAGAGTGTTCAGCCCTCTCATTTCTTTCAACCAATTCTTTCTCTCCCGAGCACTCTGTCCCCAAATCCCTGATCCGTAACCCAATTTCTCTGATGCCGGCAAAAGGATGGCGACAACGGCGGGAATCGGCTCATCCAGTGACTGAGAGTCGACGACGACGACAAGAACAATCGGCGAGCGTGCAGTGGCGACGACAAGTCAGTGCTTCGACGACCGAGCCATCTCCGGCTGAGATCCGTGCGGCACAAGTGATTTTACAGCAGCACCCTCGTTTTCCAGTTCTCGGCGACGACCGCGGCATTCCTAGCTCCTCCGATCTTCCTCATCATCGTCAGCTACAGATCGTGCTCGTAGTGGTGAGTTCCGATCGATCTGTTCTTCCGTTCAATTTGATTTCGATCGATCTATGTGTTTTGACCTGAAATCGCCAGATCAGATTTGGAGTTGATCATTCGAGTAGGGTTCTTCGCAGCGGTATTTCCGAACAGTCGATCGGCCGCGTCGAAGAGGTGAGCTATAATTGAATGCTTTTGATTGTCTCCTCTTTTCAATTATTTCCTGATATTGTTTTATCCCTCATTTCAGATCAACGTGTAGATCGAACGTTGAATTGATCATTTGATCAAAACCGAACTCATTTCGACAGCCGACTTACTTGACGGTGAGCTTATTTATTACTTTAACTTCTTTAACTTCTGAACCTTGCCGATGGATGAGGGTTCTTATTATTGCTGTGTAAATCCTGTCAGGATTATTTTTGGGATTTAAATCGCCGTCGAGCTATCTAAGGGAGCCGTGTCCAGAACAGTAATTCGTGTCCTTAAATTTTTTTGAGGAATTCTCCAGGTAATTCTTATCAAATTTCTTAATTACTCAGTTTTATGCTTGGGTGTTTTTGTTTTAATTTGTAGTATGTTGTGTCGTTTCATGTGTGGCGAACGTGTATCCGAGTCGCTCCTGACTGATGAATGATCGGTGTCCGAGTTGTTTTCGTGTTGCATCACGTTGGATTGGTGTTTAGGAATAGCAGAGATTGTGTTCGTGCATTTACAGATCAGTGATCGTGTCCAAGTTTTATATTGGTATCCGGGTTGCAGTCGTGTCCACGTGTATGACCAGTGCCATCACATCCTTGCAATATGCGTTACCGAAAAATTGATGCAGGCAGTTGACCATGTCAGTGCTCGACTAGGTGCAGACTTGTAGCAGTGTTAACTGACTGGAGATGAGTTCGTTTTTGGGGTTGCATTGATGGCTATGAGTTTGAAATTGTATATTCTTATATTAGTTTAATTTGATTTGTTTATGCTTTTATACTCAATTATTCTGATTCAGAATTATTTTGAATTAGAGTTTGCTGTAATTTTGTATCTGCTTGAATCTTTCTCTTATCTGAAATTCGATTATTTTGTTTGAGTTATTTTTGGAGATGAGATGTGGGTATGGTCAACTATCTGGGATGAGTAGCCGTTAAAGAGGTTAGATTCGAAATTAAGTGGTTTCTATGTTTATTTTAAAGTTTTGTTGAAAGTTGGTTGTTTAACTCAATCCCTGTTGAGCTCGGGTTGGATGCTGAATTATTGTGTTGAGAACCAGACCTGAAAAATATCCGGGTTTCATTCTTGGTTTCATTTTGTTGCTAAATTAAAAGACTGATTCTATATTCAGTATTATTGGCTCAAATATTGTGTTTGCTGAGAAGCTGTTTTGGGCCATTAGGTTAGACTGGGCTGTTGCATCTTTACTAAGGAGTGGTTTGGTGTGGTCATGTTCATGGACTGGATATTTAAAAGCCAGCCTTGAATGATTAAGTTTTTAATTGTTAAATGTTTAATAGGTTTTTTTAATGAAGCCTAACATAATATTAGAAATTAATCAACTTGTAAATCATTTTAAAACAGGAAGACATCCAGCTCCACTGATTACCTGTATTTTTCCGGAACAAGGCAAGAACTTTTCTACGGTCTTGTGCAATTACATATCTTGTACCTTTCTTGTGACACGTCCTGGCACGATATCATGTACCTTGTATTTTCTGTTCTTGTACTTACTTGTGTCGGGTGGGGAAATACATTAGCTATGTGACCAAACCCCGGTTACCATATTCATGTAGATAGCTTAGGCCTCGCATCGTGCACGCGGGTCCTAAGCCGTACCTTATTCATGTACTCCTGTACATGCTCCTGTACTCACCCCAGCTGGTCACATAGGCTAATTGTATTTCAAACATGGTACACTTGTCATGTTTTGTACTTTCAGGTTCTTAGTTACATTCATGTACTTTACATTTTCTGTACCTTACATTTCTTGTACTTTACATTCTTGTACTTTATTTTCTTTACTTTCATTCCTGTACTTTCATGTTCATTTCCTATACTTTCTATTCATGTTCTCCTATACTTATTTTCATATCATGATGTTCTTATTTATTACCTGAAACTGTACTTTGCTCCGCTCCTGACTAGGATATGTTGCAGGTGAGATGGAGGCTTTGTGTGATACCAATTATGGCCGAGAGCTAGTAGATGCAGTAGAGCCAGCTGGCGTTGCTCTAGACTTAGAGGCTGAGGAAGCCTAGCATTTTACCTCAGTTTATATTCTGTTTGTATTTGAGACTATCAGACTTACTTTCATTTTGTTGGAAATGTAATAACTTTAAGACATGTATCTAGATTTGGGATTCATTTATAGATGTTGTGTTTCACATTTACTTCTGTTTATCTGGTTAGTTTCCCTAGATTGGTACAGCTTACTTCGTCGTATCTAACGACGAAGGCTGGGCGTGTCCGACTCGTGTCCGATTATTCGGAAGCGGGTCGTGACAATAGCATATAAAACTTGTGTTTGGTACTCTGCCAATTATGTTGATGGAATCTCTGAATCAAAGTGAGGTATGAGTCTATAAAATTTATAGACAAAATTTGTGATTTCGGAAAACCTTCTTTTGGCAATAAGATTCACTTGGTACACATTTTTTTTGTCTTGCCGGATACTATTTGACTTCACTTCCTCTCAACAATACATATGTCAAGAATGTATTCTTCCGTAAGTACGAATATGGACACGGGTACAGACACAATTGGATATGTACCTCATTTTGATATGTCCTTG
This sequence comes from Iris pallida, assembly GCA_029216955.1. Taxonomy (NCBI): domain Eukaryota; kingdom Viridiplantae; phylum Streptophyta; class Magnoliopsida; order Asparagales; family Iridaceae; genus Iris; species Iris pallida. The sequence continues at coordinate 25,613 of JANAVB010023579.1, read as the reverse complement.
CAACATACAAATTGAGTACAGTTGTAATTGTCTTCTTGGTTTATTTTTATTATGGAAATATTCATGTTAAATTATTTTTACTGTTAAAATTCATAGCAAAATTGTACTATTTGCTAAAAAGCATATTACGAGTGTTACAATTAGTTAGTCTTATACCAATAATTCTATAATTAAATGTGTTTACATATTCTAGAGGACAATTATCTCTGAGATGGAATTATTTTTTTTCATTAGATTTTTGTTTGTCACACAAATAAGAATAGTTGTACTCTATTTAATTTGGATAAACCTTTGTGGACATTAGTATAATACTAATGTCATTATCTTATTCTAGAACATTAGTATAATACTAACACAGCCAATGGTCTACGACCTAGTTCACTATCGTTCACTCCACTTATGATCTTTTATTTTATGACAATAAATCATTATCTATTCCTAAACAAGATTTGTATTTATACAAATAAAAGTTTTGGTAACTGAGATCAATGAGATGCTTTATTAGACAATATGTTTGTTACATATAACAGCAAATAGTACATAGTTTGAAAAGGAGGACCTTTATAATTCATCTCTCTTTGGCTATCTTTCTCCAATGGGTACTCATTAAATAGAATCCTGCATAATGTAGTTTGTTGGTATAATATATTTTTAATATATACATGGATGAAAGATGAGTTTTTTGTTGGAAAAGAAGCACGGAAACCTTTTCCCAAACTAGAGAGTACTTGCGAGAGAACCGAGCAATACAACGCACGAACCAAACACAATCCACGCAGACACAGAAAATTTTTGACGTGGAAAACCCTTACGAAAAAAAATCACGGGACGATCGGAGTCCAACCCTAGAGAAGCCTTCACTAATGAAATAAACGAGTACACCCTTTACAAAATTCTCCTGATGCAATACGGATCTCCACAACACTTGGAAGCAAGAATAATTAATTACAAGGCTACGAAAAACAAAGACGACGAGTAGAGATTACCCGAACACGATCCTCTTTCGAAAATGGCCTTCAAACCTCCTTCTTCTCTCCCAAAGTTGCAATGGCACTCTTGCCTCTTTTCTCTCTATTTTTCTCAATGTTGTGTTATGATTAAGGTTAGAAAAAACCATGTATAAGCCCCTAATCTGCAGCAAAATCTGGACCATAGGATACGATCCAACGGTATAAAAATATCCTGAAATCAGCCTCAGCCCGTCGATACAGAGTTTGGCCAGAACTCTGTGTTTTCGTGACAAAACAGTTCTGGAACCAAGGTGTCACGACCCGCACCCAATGTAAGGGTACAAGTGCGTAACCACGTCCAGCCTACGCCGCAGAATCGGCGGTAGAACGCTGTTCTAGGTCACTATCTGAACCATCTCACGCAATTATATAACAAAATAAAATAACTCAATCACAGTCTAAGCACGATAGGATATCACAGAATTTTATAACTAAAAGAAAACAATGAAAACTACTAAAAGATAATAACTCAAAACAACTTAAAATAAGACAACTCATACATTATTACAACTCAAGTTCCAGTAGAGAAATCTAAAATAGTCTACTAACTAGTCTCCCGATCACTCCTGAGAGTCGGGGCCAAAGGTAGCTAATCTCTCTCCAAATCCATAGTGAGTAGGGCATACATCCTCAGGGCTAACATCTGTAATATTTCAACAGGTCCAGTCAGGACAGGAACGAATACATCTCATCTAGTAAATCCAAGTAAATGACGAAAACTATAAAACAATTATAAACAATTTTATTGATGAAGCATGGGAATTCGAGACAGTTTAAGATGTAAAACTATAGTAAAAGAACAAGAAAGTAAAAGCTGTGAAACAGAATATCATGTCAACGAAGACTGTAAATAAAGCTAGCTGAACTAGAATAATGTGATATGAGTCCAGTGGTATAATATATGTCAAGTGTGATTCCATTCAATGATCCAAGTAGGGTGATTCTTATAATAGTTCTTGTGATGATTCTAGTAAAGATTCTTGTGGTGATTCTAGTAAAGATTCTAGACAATACTCACAGTGTATTTTAAAATACTGAAATCGACATGTAAACGGCTAGGGGTAATCCGGCACATCACACACTGGCCAAGTGTGGGACGGCTATCATTCTTGTATAATTCACAGGGAGGTGGTTCGAGTATTTAAGAATGTTTACATGTCTACTCAAGTATTTTCTCGCCCGACAAATATGAATGAATCCATAACGCGACACATAAATCGAGAATAAATCTAGCCAGAACATGAAGGTGCTTGTAGGTGATTCTTGTAATAGAGGCTAGACAAGTAAGGTATGTGTGTCGTATACATGAATTCCAGAAAAATATCAATTCGTGTTTGCAACCGAGAATCAAATAGAACTGACTAAAACTGAAATATATAATTCGACAAGTAAATGAAAGAACTTTCAGAGAATGTACTCGCCTGACAATCCGAGCTGCTGATGAGGATGTATAACTGAACTGGAGTGATATAAACCTATTTTAAGTATACACATATCATAACCAAATCTAAAATATCAAAGGAAATAGCTACAATGCAAGACTACATGCTTCTAGGTCCCTTTTGGTCAAAGTCAACCCTTGGTCAACTCTGGTCAAACCTGGTCAACGCTGGTCAAACCTGGTCAACCATTGGTCAACTAGTCCATTTACTAATTCTTAGGTTATACACAAAATTTTAGGGCATTTGGAATTCGTTTGAGTTGAATTGGATCAAGTTTGACCCAAAGTTGACTTTTGTCAATTTGGTCAACTTGTCGGCCAATTCGACTAAACTAGGCTCAAAATGACAAACCAAATCTGTCCTAGGACTCCTATAGTTATATTCACAACTATAATCTATTCTAAGAGGGTTTTCAAGCATAATATCTATATACATATAGGTATATACACACATGTGTATATACAATACAAGTCAACCTTAAATCTAACAAAAGATTGTGTGTGTGTGTGTCCTGGTGCTTACTGAAATGAGTAATTTCTGAGATTAAAAAAAACAGCAACACAATCATGGTATATCCCAAATTAATATACTATTATACATATATATACAATTAAGAAAACTACATCTATATATATATATATATCTATATATATATACAAAAGCTCAAATGGAAAGATTGGCAATGGTTTGAGAATATTTAAAGAGTCAAAATCTGGAATTAAATCCCCCTCGACCCATTCTCAACATGTATGTGTTAGTAATAGGTTTCAACGGGGTTATATATATATATATATATATATATATATATATATATATATATATATATTATATATATATATATATATATATATATATATATATATATATATATTATATTAAATGTATATATATATACCTATATAGAAAGCATATATACACATAATTGATGGAAAATTATGAAACAAAACCAAAAGTTGGTTCCCACATATCCGAAACCTCATATACATATTAAAAACTCAGAATTTATAAGCTAAAAGGCTGGAAAACAAAATATCACATTTCAACTCAAAATCGAAATAAAAGAAAACAACCCAATTTCACACAACGACCCAAAATACAAAATACACCAAATGAACCCGCGAAACTCGGCACACACGTTGGTCTCGACCCACGTGATGCATTCGTATACTCTCGGGTTCGAAATCGTGTCAGTGTCCACAGAATGCGTATCGGAAATTCCCGATACCGCGTGATACGCGTGCGTTCTCGCTCGTTTGAGCGTCGCACACACAACGAAACGTCTCGTGCTTGTGCACGTAGCTGGGGGGGTCCTGGGGTAGGTCTAGGACACGGCCTCGCAGTGACATGCCACCCAAAGCAGCGCACGCAGCCCCCGCACTCTCGCGGCCTGCTGCTCGCACGCGCGCGCCCGTGCGCCCTCGTGCACGTGGTTCCGCCCTCGTGGCTCGCTCGTCGGTCCACGCCGCGACTCGGGGTTCATTCTTCGGATAGTCTAGATATAGGTCAACATGTCCCAGGTCCTGGAATGGGTCTTCGCTGCGTCGTGTGCGCGCACGAAGTCCATTTCAGTCCCGAATTTCAGCCGGGTGCACAGAATGGCTGAACAGTGCACGCGCGATTACTCCGCGCTCGCTCGACGAAACGTCGTGAAATTTTACGGGCATGTGGGCAGAGGTTGCCCCTACGTGCTCGTAAAATTTCATGCAAGACGGAGCTCTGTGCGTCGAGTTATGACGCACAGACTGCAGGGCATGCTCGGGACCGTGTACGCGATCTCGTGCACGCGTGTCCGTGTCCGTTCGGATGCCGAAATCGTGTCGATTTCCGATCCGTCTTCACAAAAGTTGGTACAAATCATATAAGGAAGGATTTTGTGAAAACAGAATAAAAAATTAACACTTTTTAATTCTAAGTGCCATTTTGCCGAACACGTGCAACGTGAAACCGATACGTGTCCGATACCGCCATCAAACGAAGTCGAAATCCAACCAAACTTCGTGGGCAAGTCTAAGACACCAATATGGATGCAAAAATGAAAGAAACTCCAGATTTACTATGGTAGATTAGGATTTACCTATTGAGTGTCAAAAACTCAATGAACGGGCTCCTCGGTTGTCGTGTCGGCCAATTTCCCTCAAGCAAAAGCCTCCGCCTCCTCGTTAGAAATGCTCTAGCAGATCCTTCTCTCCTCGACGAGTGCAACAGAGTTCGTTGGGGAAGAAACGGACTCCAGATGAAGGAAATATGAGTTTTGGAGAAGGGGATCTATTAGGGTTTCCTAGTGGAGGCTCATAACTTCACAAATGAATGCAAGGGGGAGGGGTACTGCTGTTTGGGTGGCCAAGGAGGTTCTCTAGGGTTAGGGTTTCACTTGGGCCAACTCTTTCTCAAGTAGAAATGGGCCCAAGTCAAAAAGACTAAAAGACTAGCATGAAAAAGGCTAAAAAAAATCAATTAAAGCCTTTAAAAATAAACTAAAGCCTAAAATAAATTCTAAAAATAAAAATAATAATTCTAAGGCATGGTTAGGCTCCTATACAATGTCCTCTAAGGCTAAACCAGTTGCTAGTACAACACAAGTCAACATATCTAGAAAATCACAAAAAGGCCAAAATGGCTAAAAGACTAAAATGACTAAAAATTCATTTAAAACATTTTAAAATAATTAATTAATTCCTACAAGGTCATATTAATTCTAATTATTATTATTATTAGGCTTCTAGTCAATGTTGGCTAAGTTAAACCCATTTATACTACACAAACATCAAACAAAACCACCCATCATCACATGAATTCAATAAATTAATAAATAATATAATAATTACAAAATGACCAAAGTATCCCTAAATTAAAAATGTGGTGGTTACACAAGGGGATATAGTTCGGCCAGAACTCTCCCTGGGGCAGAGTTCGGCCTGAACTCTAGGGGTGCAACTCGGGCGGGCTAAACCCGAGCCCGATCGGGTAAACCCGCTAATGGGTTGGGTTAGGGTCGAAGATACTTGGGTTCGGGTTCGGGCTCGGGTTAAAATATTTGAACCCGATCAAAAACCGGGTTGGGCTTGGGTTCATGCGTCGGGTTACCCAAAGAACCCGAAACCCGAAATACATATAATTTATATATATATTTTTCATGCTTCTTAAATAGAAAGTTTAAATCCTAAATTTCTCCACCCAAAAACTCCTTATAAATAATTCTCATTTCAATTTGTATTTTGTAACAATCAAGGCTTGATTGTTATTTGATTATGTGTTTAATATTACTTTTGTTGAAAATTATTCTAAATTTTATATTAGAGTCCAATTAACCCGATGGACCCGACCCAACCCGAGCCCAACCCGCTCCTCCGGGCTTGGTCTTGGGCTTCATATATTGAACCCGAGGTTGGGTCGGGCTTGGACTCGGACTAGGCTTATGATTCATCGGGTCATCTTAGCATACTGGGTCCAATCATCCTGATCAAAGGGATCTTCAATGGATACAATGGGGTAGTCGGCAACAAAAGACTTGTAAACATTCTTCAAACTGTCACCAGATATCTTCTGAGACCCGTCGTTGTTCTGCAGGAAAAGAACATATTAATACAATGAAAGCTAGTAGGAACTAGGGGTGCAACTCGGGCGGGCTAAACCCGAGCCCGATCGGGTAAACCCGCTAATGGGTTGGGTTAGGGTCGAAGATACATGGGTTCGGTTCGGGCTCGGGTTAAAATATTTGAACCCGATCAAAAACCGGGTTGGGCTTGGGTTCATGTGTCGGGTTACCCAAAGAACCCGAAATACATATAATTTATATATATTTTTCATGCTTCTTAAATAAAAAGTTTAAATCCTAAATTTCTCCACCCAAACTCTTTAACTCCTTATTAAGAATTCTCATTTCAATTTGTATTTTGTAATGATCAAGGCTTGATTGTTATTTGATTATGTGTTTAATATTACTTTTGTTGAAAATTATTTTAAATTTTATATTAGAGTCCAATTAACTCGATCGACCTGACCCAACCCGAGCCCAACCCGCTCCTCCGGGCTTGGTCTTGGGCTTCATATATTGAACCCGAGGTTGGGTCGGGCTTGGACTCGGACTAGGCTTATGATTCATCGGGTTGGGCTTGGGTTGACCTCAAACCCGACCCAACCCGCCCGAGTTGCACCCCTACTGAACTCTGCCTCCCATGTTCCAGAATATACTTTGGCAGCTCCCGAGCCTCTTCTTCATCTCCGAATGGCCTCGTCATCTCCCCGAGATTCTCTAACACACAGACGGCGCTCGTCGCACTCCGGGGTCTTCTCCACATAGGTTGGGAACCCCACCTACTCCAACATTTTTCGTTGGAAACATAGGGACCAAATAGAAACGTGCACCAACACAATCATGTTGTTTCAAATTGTATTTGTAGTTAATGAGTATGAAGTTTGACCTTGTTCATTTCATAGTAAACCATTTATCAAGTCATCTTATAAGCACATATGATTTTTTTTTCTTTTTCACTATTGTTGATGTCATCTTTTAAAGGATTAATTGAGTTGACTAATAATATATATTTTGAGGAAATTTTTTTATTAGTCACGATATTTGATCTTCATAATTATATAGCATCTCAAGTATTTATAGTCTTTAAGCACTCAATGCTTTGTCCATATTGTGTACGTTAGTCAACTTTTGTTTCTTGAATCCTTCAGATTCTTTAAACGGGCCTAATGTTTTCAATTGAATTCTCCATTTCTTTGAGAATTCAATGGTTTAAATTTAATAACCACGAATTCTCTTTTATGTCCAAATACAAGCATGCCATTGTGGAGTTTTATATTTGTACAATAGTATATTCTGTTATGTTGTTGTCAGACCCACATAATTTGGATAGGACACCTCTAATGCATTTTCAAGGAGATCAACAACTTATAATGATCTCATAATTTCATATTTATGTTTAAAAAAACAAATATGCAAGTTCTAAATTTTTTGTTGAACTATTCAAAAAAAATGTCTTCTTCCTTAGGATTTTCATATTCTTTCATCCTCGTATAAAAGGTGTCAATAGAGGTCGTACGTGAACGTTTATAGATCATTGCTTTTATCAGAGACCCAGACGTATGTTTTGTTATGTTTTTTACTTAACTTAAAACTAATAATTTTCTCTTTAGTTAATTATTTGATAAACTTATTTTAGTCTACATAAATTTTACATAATTGTATAGGCTGACTCATATAGTTTCAATTGTTGTAAATGACTTTAACATGATCAATCATTACTTCTCATTGACTAATGTAATTGAATCATTGAACACCATTCATGTATTTTCATTCATTAGTTTTTGTCATATATTACATAACTTTTGCTCACTCCATTGGACACCAGTACATTATATTATTAATTTGCCATATTGATATTTACTCCTCAAATATATTTGTGGAGCTTTAATCATAGTAAACAAATTGTGCACTGTTTCATATATATTAATATGCAAACTTACCTCTATTTTCATGTAGAAAGAATCATTAGAAATATTTTAACTTTCTGAAAAGAAGCAAAATGTTAATGGTGATGGTATTACAAATTTATTTTTGTACTCACTTATTCTTAACATGATCTTAGTATTGTTATTTCTCTAAGCCAGAAGTGTTAGAGATTGTGACTTGTTAGGAAAGGCTCAAACACGCTAAGGGTGAAGGTACGTAAAACAAAAAAAAATTCCGCTATTTTTATGATATTAATGAATGTTTTAGCGAGTATAATTGAACTATTTCTAAATAATGTATAAAAGTAACATATCTTTTGTATTGTTATTAAAAATTCTGATCATTTGAAAATGATTATGGTATTGTACATTATTGTATTAAAGTGATGTTATATGATATTTTTTAAGGTCGGTTTGCATGAACCTTAGCTGACCTTATTGTCACAATGTTAGAATTTATAGTCAGAAAGAAATCATAATATTATTCTGTCACAACATTTAAATTATGTTAGGCAAGCATTGATTTGCATATAAATTGTGACATTATAATTCTTTTGTTTTATTCAAACAATTTAGTCAAAAAATAGTTTAGTGATATTGCAAATCCCTATAAATCTAAAGTTTTAAAAGTTAAGATTTGCTTGGGTACAAGCCGAAAGGGTCATTCTGTCAACCGGGCTTAAATAACTCTAAGCGACACGGTATTTAATCGTCCCATATGGACCTCCGCTAGCTGAAAACCGGCCCCTACATCTAATCCAAGTCGATCAAAGCTTGATAAACTAAAGATTTGATAAGGTCAATTAGCAAACTCACTTAAACTGTTATTCTGGACTATCATTTTTTGCAAACATGGCTAGTAAGTGTCACGATCCGCTATCCAAATTATTGGGCCGGGCCAAGTCATGTCCAGCCTACGCTTGAGATAAAGCGTAGTAAGCTGTTCTAAGGATAAATAAGATCAGACCAAAGTGTGCTAACAATTCTATATGTACACTACTACAAAAATAGTTAACAATGACAGCCAAAAATGCTAATTGGTGACATTTGTATGGCTGCCATCTACATTACCGTCATCTTTATCATGAGAAAACAAAGATAGCTCGACACACGTCATCTTTATCTATGAAAATGACTTGTACGCATCATCTTTATTTATAAAAGATGATTTTTATGTCATCGTTATTTACAAAAGATGACTTCTATAGTGACACAACAATGACATCTCAACACGCGTCATCTTTGTTTATAAAAGTTGACTTTTATGCGTCATCTTCATTTACTAACGATGACTTACATCATCTAATATGATAAAATTATAAATACTTCTATCATGAAAAAACATGACAGTTCAACCACACGTCATTGTTATTTACAAATGATGACTTATATACGTCATTGTTATTTACAAAATAGACTTATATCGTCATCTATATTTACAAAGATATTTTTAACGAGGGTACAACATGACAACTCAAAACATGTTATCTTTTTTTTTTTAAAATATGACTTTTATGTGCCATCATTATTTACAAACGATGACTTACGTGTGTCATCGTTATTTATAAAAGATGACTTTTAACATTGAAAAACAATGACAGCAGCTCAACACACATCATTGTTATAAAAATGACTTTTATCGAGAGTACAACATTGACGGCTCAAAACAATAAAATGTAGATACAATACTCCATTGGAAAAAAAAACTAATATTCAACACCAACAAAAAATATTTTATTTCATAACTATTCAAAGTCATGACATTGAACTAAACTATATTCCTTCATTATCACATACTTCAAACATAAGTTAATAATACTTCCAAAATTTTCTTAATACATATTGTCTTCATTAATAATATCCATGATAATAAATTTGGCCCTCTCTCTTCTCATTTCATCAATTTCTTTGATGGAGTAGTCCTTTCTCCCAGCAAACTACAAAAAATAACACAAAATCAACTATTACATTAATCAACTATTACATTAATGGAAAAAAAGAAAATACAACCAATATTACATTAATAGAATTATCTTAACATATAACTTACCACTTTTTCTAATTTGGCTGTGTCAAGATGATGAATACTACACATTTCTCAGTCCATAGACCTTCTACTTACACGAACCCTTATACTCCAGGTTTGGAATAGCTGGAGCATATATATCACAAAATTAGTAAAGCATTAATAATATGGATTTTCTTTGGAAAGAAATAAACCGAAACCCTTGTACTCCAGGAAAGGAAACATATATATCACAAAATCAGCAAAACATTAATAAAGATGGATTTTCTTTCGAAACAAACAAACTGAAACAGTAAAAAAAAAAGGCCATGTCAAGATGATGAATACACTGCAGGTACTCCAGGTTTATAGAAGCAAACCAAGAATGATGAATACACTAAATTGTATACAACTTTTAGAATGGAACAAGAATTCTGCTTCCATAGATATGGTTCAAGGGTCATATGATCATGTCAAAAAGGTCAAAAAGATCAGATGCCATTTTCCTGCACCTACAAGAGTACCAAACTAAAACCAGGTATGTTGAAGCCATGAGGGTCATTTTCATATATTGATCCTTCTTAGAAGACCCGAGGAAGCTCATATGTTAAGGACTCTAATTTATCTACTATTGTGCGACCAACACATCTTTTTTCCAGGAAGCTAGTCCTTGTACTTGGTTGTCAGTTTTGTTAATCTTTCGGAAAACCTCTCCGGTGTTTTGTCACACAAGAAAAATTATCAAAATCTTAACCAATAAGCCTACTACTGCCATATACATATGACACAACCATTCACACAAACTAATTGCGATTTATAGACAAAACTCTAGAATGTATTAGTTAGAAGGAAATGGAAGGTATTGATCAGGAATTACCATGCCCATGTTCGCCGTGATCGATGGTTGAACTCCCCTCCAATTTGGACTCAATTCTGCAAAAGATTGGGTGCAAATAATTTAAAGAAATTATAGCCAATAAGTTGTCCAAAATGTAATGCTAGAGAAATTTTAAGTCAAATGACCTGTCTAGGAATTTTCATTAAGTCACTAATATTTTCGCATATATAGACCGACATCTAGAAATGGAAAAAAATACCTTTCTCTGTCAGTGCTTCCAGGTCAGCTTCATTCACCAATTACTCTGCCAATACAATAAAGACGGACAAGTAAGAAGCTTATCAGTTATATCATTTTAGTAGTAAAAATAGCTTGAAAGCACATGAGACGTAAAGAAAGGAGGAGATTCATAAAATCTGAGCTTAGCTAAAACTGTTCTTGCCTTGTTCAATATCATGCGGTCTGCATAAGCATTTGTTCAATTGGCACATTTACCACCCACCTAGGTTTCATTTCATTCAAGTGTTGCATAACATGCTTAGTGTCCACCAAAGTAACAACCCCATAAAGTTTTATATGTTGTGCCACTAGCTCTCATCTGATTTAAAGGTTTCAACGACAGGAGGCGGCTTTGCAAGACCTGTAAAAAGAGAAGCCAAGACCCATTAACAAAATCATGTGCAGCCATTATCAAATTAGTTAAACAATGTTTGAAGTATATTTATTAGACAAAGGAGTTTAATAAAAACTAAAAGTAAATTATATAGTTGAACACATAAAACTGTCTTTTTTGCTACACAGCATCATTTATTGCCAAATAAAGACATTGAAGAAGGATACAAGTGGAATCACTTTAGTACAGACTGAAAGAATGGAGACAGAACCCACTAATTGTAGAATGGAAGATATTTTAAGTAATAGCTAAGATAAAATGTTGTCATTTCAGCACAAAAGAACATGTAAAGCAACTAGGCAAGTTAACATGTAGATTTATATAGGATATCTCAGTTTAAACAAAAACATGTATAGCTATCTACCAACTCTAACTGGAAGCATAACGTGTTGGTTTAATAGTTTATACAGGATATCTGGAAGCATATCTCAGTAATATCTATCAACTCTAACTGGAAGCATAACCTGTTTTTAATAGTTTATACAATATATCTTAACTGGAAGCATATCTCAGTAATATCTACCAACTCTAACTGGAAGCATATCTACCAACTCTAACTGGAAGCATAACATGTTGGTTTAATAGTTAATACATGATATCTCTAACAGGAAACATATCTCAGTAATATCTACCAACTCTAACTGAAAGCATATGAACCAACTCTAACTGGAAGCATAACCTGGATGAACAATTAATGATGAGAGTTACTCAAACATTTCTAAAGGAACACTACATCCAATATCATTTTTTAGTGAAAACAAGAGGCGACATAAAATCCTAAGAAAAAAGCAATTATTCACTAAACATACCAAATGTTGCTAGTTTAAAAATCAGATAGAAAAAACAAAAAGTTTATATGCATATACGAGGAAAACCCCGAATAGTATATTAGGTTCGGATATGAATATAAGATTGATCTATCCCGAAGATAACCTAATGGGGACCCCTACCTGGTAAAGGGTGGCCCTCTCATGGATGTAGACCTAATAAACACAATAATATGGAGGGAACAAAGATTACAGAAAAAGATGCACTATATATATTATCGGAACCATGGTGGCAGCGACACATCATGATCACTCCCCAACAAACAACTGCAAAACTGGACACTCAAATACTTATCAAAGAATAAGTAGTATACTCCTCCAAGTGAATATAAGGCATATACACTTCATATTTGCTACATCAAACTAAGGTCAAAATAAAACCATCATGGCATACATAGGAAAGGAATTCACAGATTAATAACAACCAGATGCGATAGTTTAGGCCAATTCTGAATGCCCAAAAGAATTATTAGGAAATTGTAAATAACAAATTTCAAACTTCAAGTTGATATTCTTACTCTGAACTAAAATTATGCAGGCTCCTTACCTTATGCACTCTAGTAATCTGCATAAGCCAATCTCTTTAGGAATAACAATAGCTATTTGCATAAATAATTGGAGATCAGATAATATTCAGTTTAGTATAACCCAAAGACATAATAAGGCATGTTATGGTATTGATACTGCTTTGCAAAACCAGAAGTAGCTATTGAATGCACGCTAACAACGGGCAATAACTAACAAGGTCGATGACCTCGACGTGGACCAACATAATTATCTTTTGTAAAGTTTTTGATGAAGAAAATGTCTAGTATCGATGGTATCAATAATTTCATGTTGAAACTTAATCAATACTCATCTTCAATGGACAATAGAACCTTGCACCTGCTGAAACTGCATTTTGTGCCGACCTTCGAATCATGAAATATGAAACCCTATATGGAGGTCGAAACTTATCATTCTCCTACATACTAGAAGGAAACACATGTACAAAAAATGTCGTTAGTACATTATTCAAATTTGATATTTTAAGGATAAGAATAAGAAAAACAACTATTCAACTTATTTTCAGCACAAAATGGGTAGAAGAATATGCATATAAGGCATACAATAAAATAACTTATTTTCAACACAAAATGGGTATGAGAATATACATAGAAGCCATACAACAAATACAAAGCTCTAACAGAATTAATTGAATTTTGACCCTAGTAGAAATGAATTTGAGAAGATAAAATGTGCGTTAATTATTACCCTGGATTCTACAAAGTTATCTTATATCAATCTATTCTAAAGCATAGCAAAAAAATTTAATATAGTTGAAAGATCAAATAGTGCATTGCTAATAATATGCATGATACAACCTAATAACAGTTCTATACAAACAATAAAAAATATAACATGAAACTTACAAAAGTTAGTGTTACCAGAAGACAAGTCCAATAAGTAATTTTAATTTATTTCAAAGCAGGAATTTACCAGATATATCCATGGATTGATCTGTTGATGAACCTCATCAAATATATGCTCATATCAGTAACAAGGGCCACTAGATAGAAAAGGAGGGGAAGTGGGGAATTTTAGATTGTTAAGTACATTTCAACAAATAAATATCAACATGTGAAACCCACCTTGCTTCTACTATGGAATAGAAAGAGAGTTTCCTTTCATATATGCTATAAAGAAGTCTCTGAGTCCTAATCCAGTTTTACTAGCGCTCTTCTCAGTTGCTTGTGGTGAGTATAGAGTTGACATGGAGGCAGCAAACCGTGTATCTTAATAAAAATGTATTAGTATAAATCTATAGCACCAATTCCATCTAGCATGGAATTCCAAAATGTAAATGGCATCAATAAGCTAAGCTTTTGCTTCGTGTCACAGTTTAGACATGATCACATGATGTAACATACTGATTTGGTAGAAATACCATCTCATTTAGGACTCCGTTTTGAGATATATAGAAAACCCAAGTAGGTTTGGTATTACTTATCAAACATAGACACATAGTATTTGGTACAACCTCTCAAACAGGTTTCTACCTTCTTTTTTTAAATTTTGTACATAAGTTTGTGTAGTAAAATTGCTCAATTTCAAAGTATCCTAGTTTTAGAAGAAATGCGTAAGACCTAGGCTGGTTAGTTATCACTTATAGAGTTTGTTGGATAAATTTTTATTATCTTTAATGATTATAAGCTACTTATTAATCATACCTTATCAAACCCAACATATGTTTTGATACCGGCCATAACTCATTTTAAGTTGCTAGTACACCTACAACCTAGATGAATGTACAGTTACAGGTTCTGCTTCATGATGTCGCAACTCTTGTTGAACATTCAAAGTGTACATGTGATGATTTATTGATGATCAAATCCCACTGAGTATATAAAGTAGTGGAGAATGTGTTGATCTAGAAAATAAGAATCATTATGCAAATGTATGAATTTAACAATATCTTATTAATTTGATTAAGATTGTAAACTAATACTAATCCCACAATACATGAATAATCTTAAAAGAGGAAATTAAAGCTCAGTACCCTTTCGGAGTTGTGGCAGCGACATGGAAGCTAATTCGTTGAGGAGAACGGAGAGATGAGAGTGGCAGAAGTTGGCGATGAGGGTGCGGCGAGAAGGTCGCGACGACTGATGTGTCTTTGGCAACAGTTGGTGATGAGGGTGGCGGCGAGAAGGTCGCGACGACTGATGGCGAGGGTTATCAGATCACAATAAAGAGGAGAGAGCAGGGGGGTGGTCGTATTTCGGAGGGTTTCGAATGGGGATTTTGGAATTGGGACGAGGGGATTTAGAATTGGGAAGGAGAGGAAGGGAATTTTTGATTAGGTAAGAGAATCTGGGTCTTTCTACATAAGACTAATTTTAGACGGCTATATGGTAAACCTAATTTTTTGGAATAATACTTTTTAACATCTTTTGCAACCAAATTATTTTATTTTTTGCTAAAGACTTTTTATTTGGCGTTATTTTTTTTCCCGAACTGTTATCAATAATGGTCGTCTAAAAATATTCAACCTCGCAAAAAAAAATGGTAAAAAATTTAGCATTTTTGCTCTACTTTAGTCGAGAAATATTTTTCGTAGTCGTTTTAGATATTATTGTGAAGAAATTATTTGTCGGCCCAAATTAGTTAATAGTTGCTAGAGTGTTCACAATTAATTTTGTCAATCTGGATAAAATTAGATGACAACTGCATTTTTTAGTCACCCTAGTACAATCATAAGCAAAAGAAAAAATCCCATATCTTTTCTTCCATACATAAATGATGACATCCACAAAATTCTTTCATGATCCTTACCTTTTTAATCGTCATCTTTATGTACTTTTCATGACATTATTTTATTTAATATCATTGATTATGTTATTAATGATAGTCATCTAATCAGCTGACATTAAAAATATTATTAATGACATTTTTTATGACTGTCATCTATATAGTGTCATTGTTGACGATTTTTGTAGTAGTGATAATAATGAGTCAGAATATATCCAAACACAAAAATTATCTCGTATATAAATATGTTCCGAGTACATGGCTAAAATGTAAAACTGGATACAGGTCCAGTTACAAAATTCACAGTTTAATACATGACTACTCTCAAAAGTCTCAAGTAAATAAACAAAGTAGACGAGTTTTCCCGTAGGTACATCCTCGTAAAGTATAGCATGGTCCTCGGCAGCAACTCCAATAGGAATCACAAAGCAACTCCTCCTCAGAAAGTATACATACAACGTTATCCTGTCAGGACGGGAGCAAGTACTGATTCTAACAAACTAAATATACGAAACATGAAATGAACAGGAGTGTAATGAATAGGAATCATGTTATATCATAATCTATCATGGCTACATATGTCATGGTGACAGATGTATATGTAATATTTTAAAACTGTAGTAGGTACGTGATCGTCAATAGGTGTACAATATACAGGGCACATAATGAAATGTACTTCCATACAAGTGATACGACGATATGTACATACGCACAAATCCGCTTTGAGATAAAGGCCTACAGCGTAGTAACATATAAAATAAAACTATGCTCGCTACTGTAAAGGGGTCATGATCACGTACGCAACTATCAGTTTCTCCATAACCCCGTTGTTAACATATGAGATATAAGAACTGTCCTAAACATGGTAGGACTAAAAATAATAGAACATGTGAAGATTTAACTTGCTACCCCAAGGATCAGCATTTAACATGGTTGGATCACAGTTTTTGTTTAACAGTATGTAAAGTTTGTAGAGGTACTTGCCTTTAGCAAAGCAAGGTAGTGATAGAAATGCTATAGATGTCTGGTGACTCGTCACTGTAGAAATATACATAAACTTAGTTTTCATACTAAGTTAAACACTAAGACACTAGTAGTGCGACACGACTTTCTGACTGAACACCTAGCCAAATGACGACTTTAGCATAGGAGACCAATATGGGGTAACACAATACCCAAACTAACTTTCTAGGCCTTTACACTAGTGTAGGGTGAGGTCCAATACTACAATAACTCAAATCAACACCAAAACTTTGTAAGTCGTAACTACTCAATAAATAAATCAGACTGTACACTGTGTTCCAACAATTTTTAAGATAGACAAAAAGCTCAATTTACATAAAATAAAGTACTAAGATGATCCTTGTTAATTATAGAAATTTATACTAATTTTTTTGGAATTTATAAACACTCATAGATATTTATTAAAAATCAGCAAACATATGTATCCTGAAAATGAGTTCTATTTTCCTATTTTTATAAAATGCCAAAATTACTTATTAAATGCTGAAAAATTATATTAAATTAACTAAATTAACATAGTATTTAAATAAAATTTTCCCAGATTTTATAGCAATTAAAATATATTAAAAAATCAAAAACAGCAAGTAACAATTTCTAGAAAATAATTATTTAATTATTTAATATTTTGTCCACGTATTCGAAATTGAACCGAAGTCCAGATACGGGCCCCAATGCCATAATCAAGTCCAATATGACTTATACAGACTCTGAATGTATTAGACACAATTGGGCCCAAAACCATGCTAGGTTTGGACATCAAATGGCCATGATTAATAAAATACAGTAACTCAAATATAAATTTTAAATTATTTTAATAATATATTTTAAAGTGGTAAATATACAAGTCCTAAAATTATATAATAAAATAACTTGTAACTTTATACATAATAATATTTTGCACAAAATTGAATTTGAAATATATATACTATCAACAAATACATTTATATATATATATATATATATAGATATATATATATATATTATATATATATATATATATATATATATATATCATTATAGATATATATAATGATATATATAATATATATTATATTTTATATATGATATATATATATATATATATATATATATATATATATATATATAATATATATATATATATATATAATAACAGTATATATAATAATATATATAATATAATATATATATATATATATATATATATATATATATATAAATACATATACATAATACATATATATAATAAAACAATAAAATAAAAACAAAACAAAAAGAAACGAAAGGGGGGCGAACTTGGCCCGCTAGGACAGGGGTGGGTTTGAGCGCCACTCGGCTAACCAGGGGCTAGCTCGAGCTTGCTGGTTAGGTTAGGTTTGAGTTAGTTTTATTATAGTTTTAAGATGATGGGTCTTAAATCCAATAGCAGTCTAGTAACCCGTTAACCCATAGTCATGTGTCTTCGTGTCCTGAGAGTTTGGGACACGAAGACACACGAGTCCAGTGTCCTAGGCTTGCACGACTCATACGACACGAGTTTTTCGTGTCCGAGTTCACCATCAAACTTACCGACACAGATCGACCCTCCTACGTGAAAACGAGACACAGCGGTAAAGAAAAATACGAAGGAACACGTACGTGTCCGGCGAGCAGTGGCTTTCGTGGGTGCTAGCGGCGGCTGTAGGCGTCAGGGTCGAGGCGAAGGGTGGCGATGTGGTCGTCTCGTCGAGGCACGTCGATTGGTGGTGGTTGGAGGCGTCGACGTTGCCTGTAGGGGTGGTGCTGGCAAAGGCGAACTCCGACGAGCTTGGTCGGAGAAGAAAGGGCTATGGCGGTGGCTAGGGCGGTCGTGGTGAAGTCTAGGGTTAGGGTTTGGGGTCGGGGGACTTTATGAGTCGGGGAGTCGGTGGAATTAGGGCTAGGGTTACGAGAATCTAGGGTTTAGGGTTAGGGTTTCGGCGTAAATCGTCGGAGATGGCGACTGCCAAAGTGATCGGGGTGGCCAATTAGCAGAAACCCCCCCATAGATTTGACAATTGCAACTAAGCCCACCGCCTCAGTTATATGCAAATCTAATTTGCATAATACCCCCCCCCCCCCCCCCGCTATGCTCTGTGCAATTATAATTTGCACAGACAAATCGAATATTGCATAATGGCTTAAAAACAATTAAAATAATTACAAAAAGCTTTTAAAACATTTTAATAAATTATAAAATAATATTTTTGGCTCTAAAAATTTTAATAATTATTTAAAAATTTTAGAAAATTCCTAATAATTAATAATTTATTTTAAGGATATAAATACTATTTAAAATTATAAAATAATATTTTAAAATCTAGGGACTTACAAATCTTCCCTCCTTGAAAAATTTCGTCCTCAAAATTCACAAGGATAGAAGACTCTACAAACATTCAATATAACATGTAATGCAAATGATTAAGGCTACTATTAAGACTAACCTCTAAGGTATCAAGCGGGAACGGGTGGTTCCCTCGCGGCTGTTGGGTCGAACAAGTAAGGATATTTCTTCCTCATGTCCGACTCCTCTCCCAAGTAGATTCTCCCGGAGAGTGACGGCTCCAAGCTACTCGTACTAAGGGTATAACTTTGTTCCTCAGCCTCTTCTTCCTCCTGTCCGATATCTCCACTGGCTGCTCAGTAACTGCAAGACTCGGTCCGATCTCCAACTCTGAATGATCTAGCACATGGCTGGGGTCTGGAACGTATCTCCTCAGCTGAGACACATGAAAGACATCATGAACTCCAGCTAGGTTGGGTGGAAGTACAACCCTGTAACCTACCCTCCCATCCTGCCAAGTATCTCGAACGGCCCGATGTATCTGGGGCTCAACTTGCCGCCTCGTCCAAACCGGATCGTCCCTCTCGTAGGGATATCTTCACCAGCACCATATCTCCGTCGGCGAACTCCATCGATTGCGACTAGCATTGACCCAGTATTTCTGCCTGTCCTGAGCGACTATGAGCATGTCTCTGATCATCCCGACCTTCTCTGCTGCATCCGTGATAATCTCTGGCCCAAGCATAACTCTATCTCCAATGTCATCCCAGAAGAGCGGTGTACGACATCGTCATCCATATAGTGCCTCGAAAGGAGACATACCGATGCTGCAGGCTTGGTAGCTGTTGTTGTATGAAAACTCTACCAAGTGCAGATGTCTCTTCAATGATTCGCCAAAGTCCAGCACACAAGTCCTCAGCATGTTCTTGTCACGACCCGTACCCTGAAGAGGGACACGAGCACGTGGTTACGTTCAGCCTACGCCACAGAATCGACGGTAGAACGCTGTATATAGGGTCTGTAAATACTACGACTAAAACAGATAAAGGTACCTGTACAGTTATACTCTCCGAATGGAGGTGACATAGCAGTACAGTCTTAATCACAAATATAAAACTAAGGTAGATAGTATGGAAAGGAAAATACGATAGATGAAAACAGGAAATAAGTCCAAGATCCACACAAGTCCAGAGCTATACATGACATCACAGCGTCACAGAAAATATATATAACTACTACAGTCTGAAAAGTACTAGCTGGCTCGCAGGCCAGGCAAACCTAACTAAGCTACACTACTCAGGGTGAACAAAGTCTAGCGGCTCTACTAACAAGCCACAACCGGGTCTACTCTATCAGACTCGACCCATAATAGGTCGGGCAATCTGCCTCAGAATCATCTGTAATATGTCAACGGTATCCTGTCAGAAAAATGAGCAAGTACAAACACCAACAGCAGTTCCATATGAATTGACAAATTCTATAAGAGACAGTGTAATAAAATACAAGACAAATCAATAGAAATATATATATATATCAAGATGTGAGTACTGATGTAATGCCCATATCTCGTATTACGTATTTGGAATACGTGTACGTATTTCGACCCATATTGTATGTCTTCCTGCTTGATTTATTTTGGCATTTCATTGATGGTTTTATCTTGGTTCGGTTCGGCTTGTTGGCTTGGTTCGGCTTGGTTTTGCATGGTTCGGTTTTGCTTGATTTTATGTGAACCAAACCACTCCCACCTACCACCATCCTCTTCATTAAATATCCTACGCCCTTTTCTCTCTCTTTATTAACTTTCTTCTTCCCCACCATTACTTCTCCACCAACCTGAGAGAGAGAGAGCTTAGGCAAGTGCATCTTGCTTCATAGAGGAACCCCATTTTTTATTGTTTCACTGTCTTCTCATGTGTTTCTAACCCACTTTAATTAGTACTTAGCATTTTTTATTTCCATGGTTAATTTTTTAGATCTAGTTTTGTGATATTTTTGGTTTTCATGAATTTTGATCTATCAAACTTGCATATTTCTGCTAGTTGATGGTTCCATGTTGTAGAGAATTTTATTATGCCCCATTTTGACCTATGAAAGTTCGGATTTGGACTCTGGACGATGGAATTATGGAGCTTCGAAGCATGGCTTCATGGTGTTCTTCTTATCGGAAATGGGAGGAGAAGAACAGTACTTGACCGCATGACTATTTCATGCGGCAAGTGTTCTTCCCTACCGCATGGACAAGTCAGCCGCATATGGCTATTCCTAAATGAGCCGCATGGCTTTTATGGAAGTGTATTATTTAATCTCCTTTACAATTATTGGCCGCACCTTAGATTTAATACATGTATATGGGAACAAGGTTGCATCAGCACATGGGAGCAAGACTTAGGCTTAGCATTTAATGCTTGGCCACGTTAGCATGGCTTAGCATTTAATGCTTGCATCCTTAGCATTGCATGCATCAGCATGCATGGGAAAACAAAGCTTGGCCGCATGAGGCACTTTGTTGTAGCCGCATATGGCCAACTCATTTGTTGACCAATTAATTATTGCAATTAGCCGCATGGAATATTAGTAGCCGTATGCAAGCAATATTGCTTGGAATATTAGTATTTGCTTGCATGGAGTAAGCATTGCATGCAGTAACGTAGGCTTGCACGCATTAGAAATAAATGATTATCCTTGCATGAATTTAGTATAGCTTGCATGCATTAGCCATTAAAGCAATGCATTGCATGTATAGTAATTAGTACACATGCATTATTAATTGATTTGCTTATAAAGCAAGCATCAGCATATGACTTACGTGCTTATGAATAAGGGGTGGCCGCATGACTCATTAATAGCTATAGCCGCATGGAGTATTAATTGGAGCCGCATATGTATCCATTAGTAGTACCGCATGGATTATATTATATATGAGCTGTATATGTATCCATTAGCAGTAGCCGCATGGATTATATATGTGAGCCGCATGGATTAGCAGAGGTAATTCAATGTTGAGCCGCATGGATTATTAGCTTGGGCCAATGCCTATATTTAATGCTTATGGTTAATCAATCTGCCTTGGCCGCATGCATATATAATTAATGCTTGCAATTGCAAGCATCAGCTTGCATGCAAATTTCTTGCATGCTTATATTTAAATTTCTGGCCGCATGACTGCTTGCATGGATATTTAATTTCTAGCCGCATGGCATATTTATTAATTGCGGGTCCCACTGTCTTTTGTCTTAATTGTCCTTACAATTATATTACTATGATTAAATAATGTGTGATTCTAAATTGCTTCCCTAAGCACGAATTGTTAGTGTAATGATGGATAGTGACTTCCTGGATGCATGAAATAATTTTTCCTGAGCCGCATGAGTCCACGTCCTTGCCCCTGCTATATTTAAATTATCACATGTATGCTTGTGCCACATTAATTTAAGTGTGTTCCCTGACACGATGGTGACCCGTTTGGTGCACTTTTGACAATGACATGACATGATAGTGGCCCGACGTGGTGCACTCCTGACAAATAAATATGACATGATAAACTTGACATGATAATTCTTGATAGTGGCCCGCCGTGGCGCACTCTTGACATGATAACCTGACATGATATATTTCTCGAAATGCTGTTGCGACGGCTAACCTGACATGACTTGATAAAACGAATGACCTGGACACGTGGACGATTGTGCTTGTACCAATGAACCTGTCTTGTCTTGCATCATGTCTAGGATGGGGACCCCTGAGTACCACGGTCAGGGGTACCTACTGTAAATGGCTAAGACTGATAACTAGAATAATTCAGTAGTTCATAAGAGACTTTTCCAGTTACTTGTTGCCCCTTTGATCCCGACCTTATATATATATATATATATATATATATATATATATATATATATATAATACATGGGACTTGGAGCTATTTGTCATGATGAGCACATTTCCAGCCTGCCGTCGAGTGGGGCACCTCTTGAGGACACATGTATCTCACTACAGTGTGTCTGCTATACTTATTTTCTTTGCTGGGTCACTCAGGTAGCAGCAGGCGGGTTACTGGACTCGAAATCTCTTTGCATCTTGCTAATAACTAGGCCTGTGATAACCCTAGTTAGTTAAAGTATCAAGCCGTACTTATTGCTTGGCCGTAATTGTTGGATGGGGTTTAATCAATCTAGTCTTGTCTTGATCCTGTGCAAGATCGTTACTTCCTGATTTCTTATATTTATCTTGTCGATAAATGGTGGAAGAAACCAAGTTCTGTTCAGACGAAGGGTTACAACCCCGATCCTTGTTTGGTCTACGGGTTATAACCTGGTTATCAGAATAGTCCCATGGTTATCTCTCGTATATCACATGTCATGTTTCTCCTTAATTACTGTTTTTACTATGAAATTATGTTTTGCACTATTTGTTGGTTTTAGTTCCTAAGTGAAGCCTCCTTTATGGCACTTGCTCTTTCTGGGGTCTGACCCAGCTGGTTTTGTATGGCCAGATACCAGAGCAGCTCCAGAGGATCTACCGACTTTCCAGCCACATGGTGACCACTAGACGAAATCCTGGCAACGAGTGGGTTCATTTTGGCTCTCCACTCTATTATAAAATTATTCTTTTGAGACGTTTAGCCGACGAGCAAGTGTTAGCTCGTGTACATTTTTATTTACTGTCTGCCTGCGGCTGTAACATGATTGGCAACCTAGGGTTGATCATGTATGATGAAACTCTTGCTAGTCCTCACATTTTGTAACGACTAGCTTCATGATCAACTGAATTTGTAATGTTTGGGATGCCTTACTATTGTATATTTGGTGATCTTACATCTTGTAACATTTATTTGCTTTCTTGTGATTTAGACACTAGGCTTGTTCATGACCTTAAGAGACTGTTGGCTTGTAGATAAACCGTCATATATCTAGACAGCCGTGACCGTATAGTGGAGTGGATCCTATTTCATTATACGTAGCTGGCTATGTCTGTCCCCGCTCTCCAGTATTCTGGTTCTGGGCATGACGTGGTTTAAGTGGTGGCCCATGCAGGTCTTGTAAATCAAGATATGTGAGGGTTTACCGAATATATGTCTCAATCAGCACTCGTCCTTAATCTCTGTTCGTATCCTCTAATCCCTGCAATCTTGACCTGATCACGTGCTTGTATCCTTAATCTGTCTTGGTCCTTCCTTATTGTTCCCTATGTCATCTTCTTCAGTGGCATTGTTCCTGGCCCTGCCGAACAGCAAGGCGGAGCACCTTCCGTGGACCAGCAGCAACAAAAGATCATACCTAGCACTCAGGAGCAGCCTTCCGGGTCATGCCTCACGGAGATCCAGAACCCCCGTACAGCCAGTACAGCCCACAGGGCAAGATGATTAAGCCTTGGTGGGACTTATCAGGGAGTTGCTTGCATCGCAGGATCGTTGATGAGATGCCTTGCGTCAGGCAGTGGCAGATGCTCTGGACAGATGTGGACATCATAGGAAGTGCAGCGAACAGTGACAGGACCGGAGGTCGAAAGCAATCTCACGGCCAGATGAACCAGTTGTCAGCTCCCCCCGGCAGCTAGGGCTTTGATCATTGGAGCTCCGAGAAGGACAGCTTCGGTTACGTCGGTTCAACATTCAACTCTGACGTATCCTCAGCAGCAGAAGCAGAAGCAGTCTTCCCCCATGGGCTGCTCTTATGTGGCCTGGACATGTTGTTTCAGAATGTCGCAAGGCTCGAGGATTGTGTTTGCTATGTGGAGCGCTGGACCATAAGGTAGGGTCCTGCCTGTTCAGGACTGACTCATCACCAGCCATGACCAGTTCATCCGTTAGGGACCAGCCCCAGTACCAGTCCCAGCATTTCCATTCCCGAGGCCGTTGCAGACGCAGACCCAAGCCTTTCAGCACAAAGGCCTCAGCAGTATGCCTAGGCACAAGTTCAGTATATGCAGAGGGGATTCCAGCAGAGACCCCAACAGTATGCCATGACCCTGGCTCAGATCAGAACCGGCAGAGAGGTTCCTAGCAGTATGTCTTCCTTTCTTCCTTCAAATTATTTGCTTGCATGATTGATTGCTTAGTATAGCTTGTCATTGCAATCTATAGCCACTTGATTAAATTTCGAGGACGGAATTCTTTTAAGGTGGGTAAAGTTGTAATGCCCATATCTCGTATTACGTATTTGGAATACGTGTACGTATTTTGATCCGTATTGCATGTCTTCC
The DNA here is from genome assembly GCA_029216955.1 of Iris pallida. Classification (NCBI taxonomy): domain Eukaryota; kingdom Viridiplantae; phylum Streptophyta; class Magnoliopsida; order Asparagales; family Iridaceae; genus Iris; species Iris pallida. The sequence continues at coordinate 562 of JANAVB010023579.1, read as the reverse complement.
TGCTTGATTTATTTTAACATTTCATTGATAGGTTTATCTTGGTTCGATTCGGCTTATTGGCTTGGTTCGGCTTGGTTTTGCATGGTTCGATTTTGCTTGATTTCATGTGACCAAACCACTCCCACCTACCACCATCCTCTTTATTAAATATCCCACTCCCTTTTCTCTCTCTTCATTAACTTTCTTCTTCCCCACCATTACTTCTCCACCAACCTGAGAGAGTGGAGAGCTTAGGCAAGTGCATCTTGCTTCATGGAGGAACCCCTTTTTTATTGTTCCACTGTCTTTCTCATGTGTTTCTAACCCACTTTACTACTAGCTTATTTTTTATTTCTATGGTTAATTTCTTGAGATCTAGTTTTGTGTATTTTCGGTTTTCATGAATTTTGATCTATCAAACTTGCATATTTCTGCTAGTTGATGGTTCCATGTTGTAGAGAATTTTATTCTGCCCCATTTTGACCTATAGAAGTTCGGATTTGGACTCTGGACGATGGAATTATGGAGCTTGGAAGCATGGCTTCATGGTGTTCTTCTTCGGAAATGGGAGGAGAAGAACAGT